>APFE031746980.1:35743-53041 GCA_000404065.3 Pinus taeda | reverse complement strand
AAACCATAGGAAATATCTGCCTGGCTAATCCAAGCCTAGATGTAGAGAATATGAAGGGTTGAAGCCCATGTTTTGAAGACCCATAGAAAAACTGCATTTTAAGGTGATTTTTTAGTTTGTTTTTCCATGAAATATGTTCTAAAATGAAGCTCTGTCGCATATATTTTGTCTTGTTCAACTTGCAAACTAAATATGTGGCCAAAAATTTATGTTACGCTTGTGATTCCTATGTGGAGATATCAAGGGGCTAGCGCGGATCCTATGTCGATGAGTAATGAAAAAAGACACACGTGAAACTATGCAAGAAGGAAGAAAACCTCGAGAATGGAAGGATTTTAAATGGGATCCATCCCAGTACCCTTTTGCAAGGAAAGACAGTAAGGACGAAAGGAGGGTCATCGACAAGCAGCAACAGGAACCACCAGAAAGTTCTCGAATACGTAAACTCCATTCTAGAACTGTTCCGTGAGAAGAGTGAAGATAGAAAGACTAGCCAAGAAAACCAGCCCTTAAGGCATCGCGTTGCAGAATGAGGAGATCTTCTCCTACAATGGGGCCAAAACAAGAGGTCTCGTGGTTATAGAGTAGAATACAGAAGCGTGGTTGAAGAATCTTCTATTCAAGCTAAGAAATTATTCGGATCGATAGACATAATGGAAGGCATGACCAACATACTTTATCTACTCAAGCCCAATTATCTGTTCACTCAAGAAGCATGTCATTAAGGCCTTGTACTCTTGTCCATGATCCTTACATGCCCTGTTTAAACAATAGGTTTGTGGATTGATTTTATCTGGGATTCCTTTCTTTTCTTGTAAATATCTTTCAAATCTCTATGGCTGCAAACAGGTTTGTGTTGGTCATTGGTGCAGCATGTTGTCAAAGAGGCAGCTCAGTTTCGACCTCAAATGAACAAAGTAATTACTCTTATTCTTTTTACTTGCGTATATATGTTTCAGTTTCTGATCTTATGTTAAATTTAGTTGCTTGAAGACGTTTCCTTTCCTGTGAGGAGTTAGTGCTGGAATTTTTTTTGCCCATAATGAAAAAATTGTTTCATTAATTTGTTACTGTGTTGAAGAGCTGAAAATTTTCTTGTCCTTGCCTTTGGAGAAATTGTATGTATGTGGAAAGAAAAGAAATTATGATATCGCTATTGACTTGCCAAACCATTGTTATGTACTTTTTCAGGTCTGAAGATGTGTAACTTGTGGTTTAGCTTGCTACATTCTCTTGTATACCAATGTACTTTGAATTTGTCAATATCATAAGCCCAGTAGCGATTTAAGTGTGCTTCTACATGGCAGAACTGCATTGGGCTTGAACTTTTCTAAAATTAAGTTGTATTTAAAGAAATATGGTGTCCAAAAAGCATAGAACTTCAAACATCAAATCTCTTTGCTCCTTGTAGGCTTGAACCAACATCTCTTCTAGAGAAATTCAACAATTCTAATTTAATAATCCTATCGTCCTCTCTTTGTACCTTTTGGGACAATTGCTAGTAATAATAAATCTTAAATTTTAAACACTAAGAAAAACTATAAGTCATGAAAATAGAAAATAAATAAATAAAAAGAAAGTCAAATAAAAAGGAAATAAAACTAAACACTAAATAATAGTAACTAATAAAAATGGAAGTTACTAAACAACCCATCATAAAACCTCAACCAATCACTTTACAAATAAATAAATTTAAACAATAATAAAAAATAACAAAAATGGAATTTCCAATCTTAAATTATGGACAAGTAGCAAAAATGTTTAGTAAAAAACAAACTAATACACACTGAAAAGTAAAATTAAAAGCCTAATACCATGCCTACTACAGGTATAATAAAATTATTATAGATCTAACATATATATTCTTTTTTTTTTTATCATAACAAACATTTTTTTATTTTATTTAAAAATATATATAAATTTCTAAAATAGTAAAAACATTATCATTGAGAATATCGTCCGTTAATCTAAATAATCAAACTATGATTAAGTTAGTAAAAATTGTTAAACCTATTTATAAACTTCTGATTTTTTTTATATAATAAATGATGTAAAAATAAATATAAAACACTATTTTTTATAAATTATATATTTTATATAATAATTAGATGAAAAAAATACAAAACACAATTTTTATATAATAAACGATGAAAAATAATATAAAAAGGTAATTTCAAAAAAACCATGCTGACCAGAGAGCCACGCCAGTCAAATTTTTTGAAAGTTCAATTTCTCATTCTAAGCTGAAATCACATTGGTCGTATTTGACCCGTTCTTAATCAAATCGCATTGGTTCTTCCTTAACCTGGTTTGTGATAGAGTGGGGAACATTTTCCAATTAATAACCAGTAAATGTGTGTTTTGTTTGTCAAGATATCAGCACTTAAAAACAACCGTGCCCAGATTTCATGTCAAACCGACAAGGGAAATGACCCCTTACAAAATAAACATCTAAAAATTCAACATGGGTTGGTTTCTCTCACCGTAAAAATGTTTTGTGAACCACAATCGTCTGCGCTTGGCTGATTATTTTCACAGGTATTACAAACCTTCAATGCTTGCAGAGAACAGGAAATGTTAAGGAAAATACAAACTAAGCTTGGAATATTAGCTTTTCACGTTTTATCTCGTCTCTCAGGTCTCTGGCAAATTGCGATCAACAAGAAACCAGCAACATTCTATGACATTGAATCAATTTTGAAAAATGTAACAAAAAAATCCCGTTGCCTTGAACGCCTATAGTTTCCATTCTCTAATATTTGAAAAAAAGCGAGAACATAAAATCAAAGATTTCAAGAAATAATTTACACGTCCCTAATTATCTCGTAGAGCTGGTTACTTTGGACACGCTAAACTGATAGGGGGATTCTTTACTTTCTACATTAAGTTTCAGACAATGAAATCCGGTGATTCAGCAAAACAAAATCATATGCCCCAAACCGTGATAAAGATCCTCAGCTCTGACCAGATAAAGATCAAAGGAAAAAACATTCAAAAGCTTTTGAAAAATATGAAGGAATATAAAAATTCTCGGAAATCAAAAATTGCCATTATAGTAAGGAAATTTGCCCAAATATGGAAATATTCAGCTGCGTGTTACCTCTTGATTATCTGCTCAGTTTTCTTCTGTCCATCCTTTTGAGCCTTCTCTCTAAACTGCTGCAGGGCCGTGATGATACCTTTGATGTCGCTGAATTGTACAAAGAAAATCAATGCAATTATAGCGACGACGATAAAAAGGTCTGGAATATGAGGAATGCTCAAATATTATTTAATTCTTTTATACTTATTAGAATCGTAGAAATATATTAATATTTCAGAGTAGCTCGTAGAGGTATTTATTAAGTTGTCTATGAAGCTATGCAGGTCACGAGTGAGTCTCGTTTTACCCGAGTTCAAGTCTCGTTTTACCCGAGGGCCGTTCTTGCACACTGGGTGGTTCCTTAATGCGGACCAAAATTGAAATTCTTACCCAATATCAATTTGGTAAAAATATTTGATTACTTAAATTGACCCATTATTTGTGACTAAATAATTTGTTCATCAAATATTACCCAATTTAAAATACTTACTAGAGTGGTAGAAACAGACTAATATTTCAGAGTTGAAATTCTTACCTGGTGTCAATCATGTAAGGATATTTGGCTACTTGAATTGATGTCACGGATTCTCAGTTGCTTTTGAAATTCTTACTGGGTGTCAATCATGTAAGGATATTTGGCTACTTGCATCGATGTGAAGGATACTCAACTGCTTGCATTGATGTTGAGAGCGGTTCTTACCATGAATCCAATCGCTCTTTGCTTTATACAACTTTAAAAGACATCCCCCTTTCTTCAATCAAACGTTTTTCACATTGTTTTTAACAATCTTGAAATCCATGCCCAGGCTAGTAAGTTTGAAATGAATGGCATATGTTTAATATGACGGATGTCATAAAAAGTAGTTTAATGAGTTCATAATTTTGTTCAAAATAAATTTTTAATAAATTTTTTATAAAATAGTAAATGTTTTTTTGGAAATTTAGATTATAATTATTAACTTGCGTTTTCTGAATTTAATAATGTTAAATTTATTTTAACTTTTCAAAAAATGATTCAAACACTCCCTGATTAAATTTTTTGAAATAAAAAATAGTCGAATTTCCTCAGTAGACAACACCATCTCATAATGGTAGTTTATCTCTTTATCTATTCTACATTTTGGAAACTCACCGTCTGTTTTTTCGCTTTTCTGGTTGTCTGAAAATGCACAAAATCCTGGAGTAGTCTCCACTCCTTTCTTGTCCATTTTTGGATGCATTATGGCTCGATGTGGCCTCCCTGCATTAATGGCACACCGCCACCACCACCGTTTTTGCCTCGCTCCAAGCAGTTCACAAATTTTCCCTCTGCCCCGTTTCCCTCCTCCCGTCTCTGTCTTGGTGCCCTGTGTCTCTCACGCTCAAAACGCTCAGCTCCCTCGTCGTTCCCATTCTTTTTTTTCCCTGAAAAATTAAATTTCTTGTGATTCAACAAAACAAAACAAAAAGTACAATTTTGACTATATCATTTGTTGAACTCTAGTTTCTGGAAATTTCAGTTATTGAATCTGAAAATTTAAACTAGCCGCACAAAAAAAACTGCACTTTCACCTAGACTTTGCAGATCTGAATTTTTACAAATGTACCTCAATATATTATAAAACAATTGCACTAATAAACCTGCAATTTGTTCCAAGAAAACTGTAGCTACAATACTTAATCATGTCTTTATGCAGACAAGTTTTCTGGGATGAGATTCAGAAAAAACTGATTTACCAATCTGTTGATCCAAAAAGATAAACAATTTTCTTTGTGCTTTTTAGTGTCATTTTGCTTAGAAGAAAAGAGTTAGTTTATTGAATCTATGGACAGGGAGTAGGGAGTGTGATTCCTCAACTGAACAACCATCATTATCTTCGAATATAATGAACAATCAGCAATATCTTCGAATATAATGAGGCCGGGCTCTAGTGTTAAACTCTTTGAAAGCCTGTTAGCTTCGTTATTGTATTCTCTGTATATATGGTGAAACCTGAGGTTCTAAAATTTCACTTTCGTTTTTACCACTTTGTTCTTTATTTTTTTCTTTCATGCGGATAGGTTTAGAATATCCAAACGTGCCTGACTTATCAGTCAATTATTTACACATTTAAAGTCACCAAGAATTTGAATGCTTCTTTTGGTTTGCGGTCAGGAAGCCCGAAACATTGATCAATTCAACTTTTGTATTAGTCCGGCATCCAATGCCAACTTGTCGTTCCCATTCTGCAGAGTCTATCACCTCATTGAGCTGTTTTTGTAAGTCAAATGTCACCCTGAAAGGAAAAACTAAGAATGTATTTCTTTATCTATATCAACTGATGTAGATATTTGTAGAATGAATATATTATGCCCTCGGCTATACTTTTCTTCGACCGGTTTGATTCTCGTGCCATTCTCCTAACAATATCCTGTCTAAAATTAAAATCCCCGTCTCTGTTGAAAATGCATACGAAAAACTCAGTGGATGGATCATGGTAATGGACCCTTTTATCTTTTTCTTGATGAGATGAGAAAATTAAGATCGGTGAATTACGATCAAAAAATCCTATTTCAAAACAATTTTATACCTCATGAATTCAGGAAAACAGGGAGCCGGGAGCTATATACACCATGAATCCGGAATTCATGAAAACAGTGGGTGAATAGTGAAAACAGGGAGACGCCCTCCATTTGGAAAAAATTAAGCTCCCCTCCATTTCAGAACAAATTTAACCTTCCAAGACCAAATCCATCTTCACAATAACCAAACCGTAAATCAGAAATCGCGATTTTAATCTCCCAAAACCAGGAGTAAATATCAAAATGGGGCGATTTTAAGAAAATTTGATTTCGTAAATATCAAAAAGGGGCGATTTTAACAAAATCCGATTTCGGTTAGGGTATCTGCCCTGGGCGAAAATAAAAATATAAATTAATTTTTAAATAAAATGAGGGCTAATTATATATCAAAAAAATTATTATTTTAATTAAAAATTCGCCCCATTAAAATATAAAAAGCCTTAAATTTCGCCTTTGGGCGATTATTCGCCCCTAAAATTACCCCTGTAATTTAGTATTTTTAGATTGATTTTATGTGTTCATTATTAATCAACATAAATTAATTAGTATGTTTTTCTGACCAAATTTTTAAAAAATGCCATACAATGTCAATGTTTGTCTAATACGATAACACAAAGTTACATATGTTAATTACCAAGACTAAATAATATCAAGTTAAAATAAAAATAATTTTAACCATATAAACTTTATTATATAAAATATGAAGTATTACAATATGAGTTTCCAACTTAATATTGGTTGGACTACAATTTACACATGAAATATTGTTTCATCATTTCAAAAGATTATCGTTGTGTAGCCAAAGCATTGCAAGCGAATTCACCAACTTTGAAGGCTTGACCATCAATCTCTATGAGTGTGTCCTATGCAAGATATTAGCTCTAAGGGTATCACTAGACATATTCTCTTCTCTCTCTCATTTTTCGTTTGCCACTCCAGTGTTATTGATCTCCCCTTTGTTCAATTGCTGCTTCTAAACATCAATATTATGTTTATGTCCTCAAAACGAAAGAAGATACAATGAAGGGTATAAGACATCAAGGACGATGAATAATTGAATATAAAATAAATTAGACTATAAAATATTTATACGACATATACCTCAACGTTTGATAGTGGCCACTATGCAGCTAGATGACCTGTATAAACAAAGAAAATAAAATGTCACCATAGAAAATAGCATCTTAGGAACTAAGTATTCAACCTTCAAAAAAACCATATGAACAACCATACCAACCAAGTTACATGTTAAAAATATCAGGCAATAGATAACTTGTTAAAACAAATGGAAAAAAAAATTACTGTAAAAAATATCCTCATTCTTTGCTCCAAAAGAGACATGTTCCTTAAATTTGGATATTCTTTTGCCCACAGTAAAAATTCCTCACTACTATGAGCTATTATTGTAGGATCATGAGATTGATCCAATATCATATTGGATTATGGAGACAAAATGATTCAACTTTACAATATGAGTACCTCACTTAGTTGAATGAAGGTCCTAGTTGTGAGTAGTGTTAAAACCTTAGGGAAGCAGAACACCAAGGCCTAAGAAAATATATCACCATGTGTCCACTGAATGAAAATATTGCAATCCCACAATGGCCTCTAGGAGTACATTTCATTGGATGGATATCACACTCTGAGAGATGATTGTATAATACAATGAGAAGTGTACATATATTGTCACAATGCCCCTAACAGTCAAACCTTATAGTTGTGTCCTATAACAATAATCATATTATATTATTTAATTATAAACTATGATTGTTGTATAATTATTAGTTTGAATAATTAGTATGAAATTGCATTTTTAGTATTTTTGTATACATGAAAATATACAAAAAATAAAAGGTACTTTTTGTGACTAGTTAATTTTGAGTGAATCTAAATACATAAGAAATTATGGTGCCTCAGTGCTTATCTAGTGATTATCCACTCATTTTACCAATTTCTCCTATGTCCTCTACTAATTTTGGTGAATTCCTCTTTGATGATGTCCAATACCAATGCAATGGACATTTATCATCAATGTTTTTCTAAGCCAAAGGGAAGATCCAAAAGTAACAAGCCAAGAAACATTGCACATTAATTATATGACAAGCCAAGAAGCAATGCACATTAATCATCTTCCCTTTAATATTGATTAATAATTTCTTTTCATGATCATGTAATAATAAAGAGTCAAGTAGGGAGATTTAAAGTTAGTCATCCATCAATATCACCTTTGAGAGATCTTCGGAGTTAATACTTCCTATTACACACACAGTATATCACCAACTTCAAGGCTAGCAATACAAACACAACAAAGTTGAAGTTGAAGAAATTCTAGGAAGTCAAATGCGACTAATATTGAGTAAAGAAGATATTGATCCGTTCACATTAGCAAGGCATTCTTGGGAACTAATATGTAAAATCCTTCCATTGCATCATTTTCACCTTTTATTTCATTTGTTTAATTGTGAACATAACTTTTAGAAAGAAAAAAAAAATCATTTAAAAAGGTTTGAAAACCCTAACAAATGCTCGAGTGATTGTCATATCAATTAAAAATAAAGGAAATCGTTTGATATGCTTTTAACTTGAAGAATATATTGAAGAATATGAAGCTTTCTCATCCCTTGCTCCTTATGGAATTGTAATCTGTGGGTTCCAATCAAGTAATCAATTCCCCTCCAAGATAGTTAAGATATCACTTTAGAGAAGGGGTTCTAGAAGCATTGGGATAGTAGTAATGGAATTAACTAGGAGGAAAATAAAGCACTTTAGTGGGTGCTCCATAACATTTGAACACAAACGAAAGTGATTCTATACTACCTCCACACATTTTAAAACAAAAACCATTCAACTGTGTCTCATTTATTTTCCACCTTTCTATAATATGTAATTCTTTGAGTAAGAATAGAGCTTTCATAAAAATTGTAATGAAAGAGGACCCTTCATAATCCTAATATGTTGGGCTCTAAAAACTAAACAATTTCGTCTAGTGAATAAATCTTATATGGTATATTTTAGTGATTAAAATGACAACTTTATTCTTAATCTCATTACAACAAAAATAAATTCAACCCTAATTGGTTGGGATCTAACAAATCAAGAATTTCATGTAGTAAAGTAAACTTATGTGGTAAATCCCAATTATTTGCAACAACAACTTTATTCCTTATCTTATTACGACATAGATAAATTCAAGAGTACATACAGATTTCCTTATCTAAGACAAACTTTAAACACATTTTGAGATTTCATAGAAATATAATGATCTGATTTACTTGTAGGACATGAAAAACATATCTACATATAGCACCGATCACTGGACAATAGTGTTCTTGAGACACCATCTCATGGCATTAGAATCATATAGATAGATAGTGTTACAAAGATACCTTGCAACACATATTTAGCACTATGTTCAAGCTTCAAATTCATCAATTGATTTACTTTAGTAGCAAATTGTAGTGTGATCTCATTAAATACAACCCGATAAAAGACATCTATGATAGTTATCATTGCCTTCTCTGGATCTATCCCCCTCTAAATAGAATAAGTGATATTGAGGTATTTTCTTCATGTTGAACATGGGCTATTGGGTTCTTCACGTGGAAAAGGTTGCAAATATTAGATGTATAATGGAAACAAACACGCAATTCAAAGTTTCTCCTAAAGTCTCTTGGGTGAACTATAAAACACCATCTACTTAAAACATGATATATAGTAGTAACACAAACCTACCCAAGATTGCACCTCATAATTCAAAATGTTGCAAATAGGATATCTCTTAAACAATATCAACTATTTAATTTCATAATCACACTAAAATAGACAAATATTTAAAATGTTGAAAAGTGTGAAGAAAATGAAGTTGGAATATTATAGTTACGTTAGGGTAGATATAACTACGTGAAATGTAACTTATATATAACATTCTAAATATCCTTTTTCAGTCATTTAAGAGACTAACATTTTTTTTATCTTCTGTGAATAACTTAACGCTCCACCAAAAATATCATTGAATTGGTTCCTTACTAACCAAGGGAAAATTTTAAACTAGTGTGAAAATGCGTACTCATTCCCTTGCGATATTTCTCATATTTTATTTATGTGCAGATTTAAGCTATTGTAAAGTAACTTCTACATATTTGACAATTTAAGTGTGAAAAATTACCCATATTGAAGTTATACAATTAACATATGCACAAGAACATAAAATTTGCATGAGTTATAAGTAATATGATGTTTACATGTTATATCAAGACAAACATTTTCTCTTCTCATCAACACTTATCGTATAGTTGGTGATGGATATAGCCTTTAAAAAAATGAGCCATCTTTGTCCTATCTTATATTTGATGATGGATATAGCTTTTAAAAGCATCAACCTTGTTTATCTTGTACAACTAGAAATAAAATTATGTGGAGGTGGTTTTTATAATATTTTCAAACTTGTTTTAATTACCAAAAATTAGGCTATTTAATATAAATACAGGTGGTGTTTCTAGTGATTTTTAAACTTGTTTTAATTACATAAATTTAGCTTCTTTAAAGTAAACAGTTGCACTGACCATCTTATCTTCAAGTCAGTAACTTTCCTTGAGGCATCTTCATGACATCGATATGTCTGAAAATTATGAAATATTAGTAGTATCTTGCACTAAATAGCCAATGTTGGCATATAATCATTTATTGTGTTTTTTAGTCTATGTCACAAATTTATTGATATTTTATGACTCATGGTTTTGATTTCCATTGTGAGACTGGATTCATTATGCATGCCAAGATTTTTATTTGTGCACACATCATATTTATCACTTATAGTTGTATGCAAAAAAGGGAGTATGCACAATGACATGTAGTGACATGTGGGTGTCTATTTTACTCAATGATATGCTTGATTTTTTAACCCATTCAAACCCTACCACAATGAAATTAAGAGAGATGAGGACACAAGAATGACTATCAATAAATGAAATTAGATACTTTAGAATTCCTCTCAAATTGTACCTAAATGTAACAATAAGTATTTGTAGCTACCTAGTCACTGATGAGCATCGAATCACACTATGAAAAATTCCTTTCATTATGAGAATTTGGTTGCACCTGCACTAATCCTTTATAGTAGTTCCTTGAATTGCCTATAGATATAATTTTAGAAACAATCCTACTCTTGCAATTCTTCCCTATATGGATCATCTTTGTCCCCCTTATTGATATTTATTTTTCAAGCTAACAAAATAGAACTATAAAATTGCATCATCGCCTTCCAAATTTTTTTTTGAGTATATCTAGGTGATTGTCTAACCAGTCTCTACTTAGGTCCATGAAATTATTGATTTCTCTGCATCGCACAAACCTATTTTTGTATTAAAATTATAAATCTCACATTTTCATTCCTCGTCCCTGACATTACAATTCTTTATAGTGGAATATTTTATCGTTTCTCCCCCTGTTCAATAGAGATCCACTATTATGGGATGGAGATGATTGGTGCCATAAAATGGTGCAGTGCATCCTTTAATATAAGTCACATAACTCTTCTCACCTCACATAACTCCTCTCATCTACAACCATAAGAGTCCTTTCAGGATGATCTTGTTTACCATTACCATATTGGTCAGTACTGCTACTCTACATTTGGCCAACGGGTCTCATATGCAGTATGATCTATAATGTATGGTGTCGATAGTATTCAACTGTAGTGAGGGAGTACTAGAAAACATGAAGGAAGAACTAACCAAGGCCAAGGATGTGTGGTTGAAGAACTTTGCCTATCGTTCAATATTGATTTATTTTTCCTTAGAGAATATTCCATTACTTAGGACATTTCATATCTCACTCAAGCCTGCAAATCGAAGAGTCCCATTAATGAGGAGGTCTGTAGGTCTCATGTCCAGACCTGCAAGTCTATCAAGGATGAGTTTCACACCAGTGTTCTTCAGATGGTGGCTCATGCAACTCATTTTGATATAAGAATATCTATATGAAGCGATGTAATTCTATAGACACCAAATGCTCATGCTTCTTGATGATGAGAGATGGTGTGCCATAGGTAAAACAAGAAACATTTTGATCATTTCTCCATTTTAACAAATTTTAGATGATTTTTTTATACATCCAAGACTAAATTATTGATTTCTACATGTAGCAATTGGATCCATTCGACTTGTGGGTTTCTCTTATCTTCAGTGTAAAGGATACCCAAAACAGGCACCAACAGTACTACAGGTTATTGAAGAAGGAGGAGAGGTACCGCATGATGTGGATGTGGCTGAGACCATTGCAAAGGTTGAGTGTCACATGGATGGCTCTACCCATGGAATAATGGAGACTACAGTCGACCGACTTCCTGTGAGACTGTAATGACATACTATTGGTGTGCTTGGTCATATCAGTCAGCTACTGTGCAAGATAGCTTACGTAGTAGCATGCTAAGATGAGCACTATTATTATTCTTCTAGGAAGATTATAGCCATATTTGGATTGCATGTATCCATTTTGATAGGATAGGTTGTGTGGCCATATGTGCCTCGAGAAAATTTTGATTTTTTATTAACTTTTGAATAGGCATTGTTACAATAGCATGGGCCAATATCATGGATTATCAATACTACAAGTCAAAAAACCATAACATATTTCAAAACCAAAATATTTTATAACAATATGACAAGATTCTTAACCGTGGATATTCATCCTCACATTACGGTAGATATTATTAACTTGTAGAAGTAGCCTTTGTTACAATACCATGGGGCAATACCATGGACTATCAATACCACAGGATAAGAAACCATAAGTTATTTCAGAGTAAATTTTTTTTATAACAATATGAAAAGATTGCTAATGATGGATATTCACCCTCACACTACAATGAATATCAACTTGTAAATCAACTTTCTTACAATACCGTGGGCCAACACCATGGATTATCAATATCACATGCCAAAAGACCATAACTTATTTCATACTAAAAATATTTTAATTTAATTTAATTTGACAACATTTTTTTTTATCGAATTTAAAGGGAAAATGTTACAATTTGAGATATATATAAACCTTTTATCCTCATAGAAATTAAATTAAGGTTTTAATAAAATTAATCTAAGATGGATCTATGCAGGATATTTATATATAATATATATAGACACATAAAGAACTTGCATAGATCAAAATTGACTAATTATACTAGATTAAATATAGTTGATGATTTTTTAATGTTTTTCAATTTTTTATTTTCTTTGACATCATAGACCCAAAATAGAAGTTTAATATTTTACAACCAAATAGGTTTTTTTAATTTAGATAATTTCTTAAACACAATACAATGTGCTCAAATTTAAGAGAAAGTTGGGAAGGGGGCGGAGAGAGGGAGGGAGAGAGCGAAAAAGTTGGAGGGCAGAGAGAGAGAAATAAAGAGTGATGGTGGGAGAGAGAGTGAGGTGGGAGAGAGGGAGCCAGAGGAAGGAAGCAAGAAGGGGGGGAGAGAGAGAGGGGGAGGAAAGAAGAAAGACATATATTGATATAGGAGGAGAGAGAGTGGAGTGAGAAGGGAGAGATGGAGAGAGGGTGAGGGAGAGAGGAGAGGAGAGAAGAGAAAGAAGAGGAGAGGATAGAGAAAGGGAGAGAAGGGTAAGGGAGAGAGATGGAGACATGGAGATGGAGAAGGACAGGGAGGGAGGGATATAGTGATACAGTTTGGAGCAAGAGAGAGAGAGAAAGGGAGAGTTATTTGGGGGGAGAGATAGAGGGAGGTGGGAGTTAAGAAATAGAGAGGAATAAAGATAGAGATGAGGAGAGAGAGATGGAATTGGAGGGGGTAGGAGAGGGAGGGAACAAAAAGAACATAGAGGGAGAAAGATGGAGAGAGAGAGAGGTGGTGACAAGGGAGTCATGGATAGAGAGTGAGGGAGAGAGGAGAGTTGGGGGCAATAGAGAGAATGATATAAATAGAGAGGGAGAGAAGGGGAAGAGAGATATATACATAGAAGGGAAGAGAGGGAGAGGGAGTGTGTGTATGTTTGGTGGGTGAGATAGAGAAACGAAATAACAAAGAAACACAAACACAAATGTAGATATTATATAGTGTTATATAACCATCATAAATCCATATTAACCTTATAAATACGAAGTGTCAGGAGGGATCCAATATGTCAAGGTGAAAACATTTCCTCAAGTTTTTCACTAGAAGAATATTCACCTTGAGAGATTGGATCCCTCTCGACGCTTGATAGATCCAGGGATAAGATGGATCTAGTTCGGTTAACATGAAATTAAAGTGTTTTTTATTTGATATTATAGTGTTAAAAAACAAAATTTATCTTCAAATTAATTTGAAGTTGGAACTAGATCCAATTAGATTCAGTGAATAGATTTTTTTAAAATACATAAAATAATTTTTTATTAAAAAATAAATTTTTAAAATTACAAAGAATTAGAGATAAATAATGCAAAGTTGGCTCACCTAAACACCATGGGAGGATGAATAAGTTCTTAAGGATAACTTTTCAACCAATCTTTAACAACGTTTCAATCCCCTATCATTTGTATATTTAGATTGCTTGACACAATTAAGATGAATATCATAAAAAACTTATTCATATTATTGTAGTACTTGTTAGGTAGTTTAATTTTCGTTCTTAGACTAAATTAGTCATTCATTCTAGTCATTTTTAGTTGTATTACTTATTAGCTTCTCACATATTTTCACTCATGACTAAGTTAGTGATTTATGTTCATAGTTTTTAGTTTGGTCACCTAACATTGCTCACTTTTGGTAGAATTTCACTTGGAAAAGATATGGTGACTAACGTTTTTAGTCACCTAGTCACTAATTTCTTTCTTTCTACTACTGTCTTGTGGGAGAATGAGTGGAAGGATTCACAACCACAACCCACAAAGATTGTGTTTATGATTTCTTGGAAATATATTAGATTTAGTTGTCATGGTTTCCATTTTCTTTGTATATGTCAGAAGTCAGTTTAGTGATTATATGAGTGGTATTGCACAAATTAGATGTTATTTAAATTGAACTAATATTTTCCACCATAAGTTATTTGATTTTTTTAATGATAAATGGGTGCATGCATGTGATTGATTGCGAGGTTGGTTGATCTGTAGGAAAGGGAACCTTCACCACTTCCATCCTAATCTCCTTCATCTTTCCCTTCCACTTTCAGAATCTATCCCAAAACCCTAATTTATAATCTACTCTTCCTAGGCGAATGAGAGAACTCATCATAGTGCAATATGGGACTTTGAGAGGTCCTGAGCTTGGCTATGGGCTCAGACCAACCACCTTTCATTTTATTAAACTACTATCCACCTCTCCATACCCTTAAGATAGTGTTTTCACCTAAAAAAACCACTAAGACACCCTCAAGTAGCATTATATGCCTATCTGTAGCATTACATACCTCCTGTAGCAATCACCTATGACAAACTTCTAGCAGCATTTTCCTTCCTTCATTTCGATCTCCACTACAACTTCGACTTAGAACATATTCATAATGATGCCCAACTAGGATAATATTATATGGGATGTTGGCATTATGTTTCAAGTGTTGTCCTTGATGGCAACTCACTCAGAGGTTGGTACAGGTGCTCAGAGGTTGGTACAGGTGATGGCAACTTAATCAGAGGACAGATCTCAGTACAGCAGGACAAGAAAGAGATATACGCAGGTTTATCAAGAGAATCCGCGTATACACGCAGGTTTGCTTTAGTAAAAGCGCGTATATGTGGAAAACTTATCTTTGGTCCATGGCGGTTAGTCCTTGGAAGTTGTGCCTATGGTTTTGGACCATGGCGTCTCGACGAACGTGTTGATCCCTAGTTTCGAAGTTGATGGTATTGGTTTGTTATGGTTTTGGACCATGGTATTGAGCAAGGCCTAAGGCTATATAAGGAGAAGATCATTAGGCCAAGAGATGTGAAAAAGGTGAGAATTGGGTGTCTGACGAAGTGAGAGGATCTGGTATTGCTGGTTGTCTGTTCAGGAAGTTTGGCAAGGGTCGGATCTGATAGCGGAGGCATAAGTAATCATTTCCAGATCTGTATGTGGGTTTCCTTTGGAGAAAGTGCGTATACACGCGGTTTCGGTAAAGTGCAGTAGCGTATGCATGATAAAGTTTGATATCTCAGGTTGCTGCTGATTCTGGTGGCTGTTACAGAGTTCTGGTCTCTGGTTTGGGTTCTGTGTTCTTAATGACAGGGTTTCAGTGATTCAGTATTGGGTTGTTTAATGAATTATGATGCAAGTTTAAGTTGATGATTTTATTGCAGTAATGTTTGTTTTGTACTCTTGGATCCAGTCTGAAAATTGATGAAACGTGGTCCCTGAAGATTGTAGGGTCAGCACCTACGTACTAGTAAATGGATCAGCTAGTACAAGAGCTGAGGGGGTTGTAGCTCCTTTCCAGAAGTAGTTGGAAAACGAGAGAGGGTTGTAGCCCTCTGCAGGTTGTAGCCTGCATACTGGTAAAGGACTGCACCAGTATATTGTAAAAGAAGTTTCTCATTAAAGAAGAAAGAAACGAATTGCAGCAGGTGCTTTTCACCCACATTGGGTTTCCACCTTATATCATGGTGTTCATGTGTGTGGCTCTTGCGTGATGTCCTGTTCTGTTATACTGCACCTGTTTACTGTTAATATGCTTAATAATTTTCTGATGCATTCACTGAAGATTAAGCTAACTGAAT
Source organism: Pinus taeda (assembly GCA_000404065.3). NCBI lineage: Eukaryota > Viridiplantae > Streptophyta > Pinopsida > Pinales > Pinaceae > Pinus > Pinus taeda. Next base: position 36,726 of record APFE031746980.1, on the reverse strand, counting down.
TATAAGATCTCTGGGTATATGCTAGTTTCATTAGACACAGTCGTGTGTATACGCTGGTTCACTTAATTGAAGTAGCGTATATGAATCTGAGTATGAAATTGAAAAGTTTTATCTGATCTGATAATACTGATTCACCCCCCCTCTCAATATTATTTCCAACAATTGGTATCAGAGCAGGTCCTTCAAAGGAAGCTTGATCGCTTGAAGGAAAAGATCCATCAGAATGGCTAATCCAGAAAGAGAGGCACACATCAGGCCACCAGTTTTGACGGGAACAATTTTACTCACTGGAAGATAAGAACCACTGCATATCTACAATCTCTTGGAGCAGAAGTTTGGGGAATCGTAGAAGGAGGATACAAATTCCCATCAGCAACTCCTACAGATCTAGCAGAGAAAAAGCAATATGAGCTCAATGCCAAAGCTGTTACTGTCCTATTGAGCAGTTTGACACAATCAGAATTTATGAAGATCATGCATTTCAAATCAGCTAAGGAAATATGGGACAAAATCGTCACAAGCTACGAAGGAGATGATCAAGTAAAAAGAGCAAAGCTTCAAACTCTCAGAATCCGGTATGAAACTCTTAAGATGCATAATAATGAAAGCATAGCTAATTATTTCCTGCGTATGGATGAGATTGTGAACTGTATGAGGGATCTGGGTGAAGAATTTGAGGAAATTGTTTTAGTTGAAAAGGTTTTGAGATCTCTATCTGCTAAATTTGATTCTAAAGTATCTGCCATAGAAGAAAAGGAAAATGTGCAGAAAATCACCATGTCACAGCTTCACGGGATCTTAACGGCTTTTGAAATGCGACAAAAGGTACCACCAGAAGCGGCATTCGAAGTGTCAGAGGAAGAAGAGGAGGTAAATTTTGTCAAGAATATTGAACGGGGAACTGGACGGTTCAAAGGTAAGCTACCTTTCAAGTGTTTTCTATGTGGTAGAGTTGGTCACTATGCTACTAGATGCCCTCATAA
>APFE031746980.1:0-35473 GCA_000404065.3 Pinus taeda | reverse complement strand
CCCCCCCCCCCAGTATTATTTCCAACAGACATTATCTTGATAGTCATGATAATGGATCAAGCATCTGGTATTCAATCAATGATTTTGTGTTTGCGTACATACTCTGGTGGATCCAATTTGGCTTGGGACTTAAATGCTGCACATTATTTGTTTTATTGGTTAACACTTAAATCGAATCGTACCACTTGCCTTGAGCTATAACTTGGATTTAAGACTGTTGGCACATAATTTATTAAGGCATTATCAATAAGCTCATTCCTAATTAGTGATAGCCTCAATAGCTTTTAGTGGAGTGTCTTTGTACATTGTGATCACTGTGTGAATTGAACTAGTCTTCTGCACTTTCGAGGTCTCTTGCATGTTCAAAGGCTCTACGGGATTTTCTTGGTGTTGTGGCCCTCACTGAAGTTGGAATTCTCGTCTCTATACCTGCATCCAGGAGCAGAATTTTCAAAGGGAGTTAATATAGTGTTCGAGGGAAGTGGATTGCTAGATGCGACGAGCTAAAATCTGATCTGTTTCTAATGTCTCTAGAGCCATGAAGATTCATGTTAAATTTGAAAAATGCTAGGTTGTGGTTTTGTAATATTCTAAAATAATTGTTAACGATGACTCAGGTTAATTTTTCAATGACCATGCTCTCTATGTGTTAAATTTTGATATTAATATTGATACACCTTTTAATATGGATTTGAAACTCATGTTTGATGATATTTTTTGAGATCTCCTTGTGAGCAAACTTTGTTTTAATTCATGATTTTATTTCTTAACAAAAAATTATGTTGTTTGTAGGTAAATGTAAAAATAGCAACAAATTTCAGTGTTAAATAGAGATAGAGATGTAATTAAGTCAAATGGGAGAAAATATAAATAATCTCAATGCAATATTGTGGGGTCGAGTTTAGATCCATTGATAATAATTAGCCCAACTTTCATTCTCAATACAATCTCGTAGACACTTTATTTGAGGAATTTGATCAAGATCAATACTTCTAGTTGGTTTGGTGAATGTAGATAAGTAGAAATGGACCACAACTAAGTCGGGAGTCGACCAATCTTTTCATTTCCACAAGTCCTTTGAGTAAGGTGTCAACCCTCACTCCATATCGTGGACTTTTAAATAGCTAAGAGGTCGGAGTTCTATTGGCATAAACATCTAGTTGGAAAAGAGAATAACTTCGACCTCAGTTGGGCCCTAGGCATAAACACAAGCATGTGTTAATTATTATCAATAAATAAATAAATAAACAATTGTTCACACTCGATTGCAATGACTTTTATATACATTATTTCATGCAAAGTGAAAACTATTAGTCAAATTTAGAGGAATCAAACAATGAAATAGAGTATATTCAACTATTTATGGATTGAAGAATCACAAGAAGCAAAGAAACATGCTTAGATGTGAAAATATAAAAAATATTTATAGAGGAATTAAAATTGGCATGTCTTCTTATAAATGTCTCCACATGTAGAAAACAAGTTAAAATGTGAAGTTATATGAAATTGCAAGGTATAAACTAACCACAACTAATAGAAATTTATTCAAAATGCAATTTTGTAGAAAATTTTGTTTAATAATCAATATAAAAACTCCATTTTTTTTCTAACGTTTACTATGATTTTTTCAACATTTTAACTTTTTAAAATTTGCAAAGTCAAAAGTTGGCCCGTCTTTCTATTTCCATGAGACCTGTGAGCAAGGTACTGACCCCGACTCCATATCATAGACTTTTAAATAGTCAGGGGGTCAGAGTTCTATTGGCATAAACATTTAGCTGGCGAAGAAAATAACCCTGACCTCAGTGGAGCCCCGACGCATAGACACAAGTATGTGTTAATTATTAAAAAAACAAAAACAATTGTTCACACTAGATTGCAGTGACTTTTAAATCCATTATTTCACGCAAAGTGAAAACTATTAGTGAAATTTAGAGGAATCAAACAAAGAAATAGAGTATATTCAACTATTTATGGATTGAGGAATCATGAGAAGCAAAGAAACATGCTTGCATGTGAAAATATGTAAATTTTATAGCGAAATTAGAATTGGCATGTCTTCTTATAAATGTCATCACACACAAAAAACAAGTTAAAATATAAAGTTATATGAAATTTCTAGGTAGAAACTAACCACAACTAATAGAAATATATTTAAAGTGCAATCTTGTAGGGAATTTTGTTTAGTAATCAATATAAAAACTCCATGTTTTCTTATAACATTTACTATGAAAATTTTCAGCATTTTAACTTTCTAAAATTTGTGAAGTCAGAAGTCGACCCATCTTTCCATTTCCACAAGACCCGTGGGCAAGGTCCCAAACCCGACTTCATATTATGTTCTTTTAAATAGTCAGGGGCGGAGTTCTATTGGCATAAATATCTAACTAGCAAAGAAAATAACCCTGACCTCAGTTGCACTCGGCGCATAGACCCAAGCATGTGTTAATTATTATTATTATTATTTATTTATTTTTTTTCCTGAATAAGTTTAATCTATCAGTATACAAAAAGATTACATGGAGGCCTAGGCCTCAGAAGTTCTGGTCCGTGGTATGGGCATTCTAAAACAATAGACATAATCAACATGTATCAGGTGATTCAACAAGAGAGTGCCGCCCTCATAGGGGAAACCGGCCATGAAGCTCCAACAGTTTATCAACCCACAGTAACTAAGAGAAGTTATGCATACAAAATTGTTCCCAGTCAAAAAACAAAGCTGCTCGCAAAGGGGAAATCGGTGACTTGACGAGCTGTAAATCTGAAGGTAACCAAGCTATGGCAGCGAGAGAGTAACATTGACTAACCTAGACTGTCGTCCATCCAAAAACATGCAAAAATGGAGATTAGCCATTAAGTACCTTGAGAGGAGGGGGGAGATTCGACCACGCGACATGCATAGGCGTAAGGGTCGTCCTCATCCTACATATCATCTTTAGCACTCGAACAGCCTTGCTTGGTGTCGTCCTCATCCTGCTTATCATCTATAGCACTGGAGCGGCCTTGCTTGGTGTTGCTCGAACCGGCTTCAACTCTGAGATCCTGCGAGGTGCTGCACTCGATCGCTTTCCTTTTCTGACCACCTCTATAGGGAAAGATAGGCCTTTCAACCTCCTTTTGCGCCAAATTAGTTCGTGGAAGCTCGGTACTCATTTTAGGGGGCTCCTCTTTAAAATCAATGGTAATGGTGGCTGTTATAGTCAGCATGTTGAGCAAACAAGGGAAATGGAACTGGGCAGTATGTTGCTGACTGGGGATGAGACTAGAGATGCCTCTTATAGGCTGATAAATCCCGCGACTAGCTCAGAAGCCATGACCACTTCTTGTCTCAGGGTAACGACCCAACAGGGAGTCCAAGGGAGGAGACGAGGAGCTCGGATAGGTGGAGGGAGGGTGGCAGGGAGGACAACCATGGCTCGAGTCACGATGACACCGCATCCTCTAGCGCAGATGAGGCATTGGATATAATTGAGAATGACTAAGCGAGACAAAGCAAGAAGTAGAGGGCGGGGAAAGAACGGGCGGACCAATGCAAAGCTCAGAAAGTAGAGAAAGGGTGCATGCATCAGGGAAAGAGTCAGAGTGAAACTAGAATCCCCGAGAGCAATGGGAGCTCTGCGTAACATGAAAGCCCGGAATGAGGTCAATGCAACAGAAAATTGAATATTTGTGCCCACTGTTGGTTCTGGAGCTATGTTCTAAGACAACCGAGGAGCAGCAAGAGCGCAGAGGCAACAAAGCAGGCATGAAGCTTCTGGTAGAAGCCATATTGCTGAAGAATAGATGCGAGCATGGGCAACTGTGCTACATAAATGCAGTGGGGTGGTTGTCAGGCTTGTCGTTAATGCAATTAATGAGGACGAGGACAAGAGGAAGGGTGGTGGTGGTAGAATCCAAGGTGCATGCCCAAATCCTCTGCCACATATCATTCCCTCTGATCACCCGCATCCAGGGCTTGAAGATCATGGTGCACCAAGGAAGTGCAATCTTGGATGAGTTGTGCATCATCAGAGTTGTGGAGAGGGCCCTCATAGAAAGGAATAATTTGAGTGGCACCTTGATTAGCCAACCGATCAACAACTCTTATAGACGCACGTCTAATATGCTTAAAGGTGATGGCTCTGGGCACCTTGAGTCATTTTTCAATTTTTTCCAGTCTGCTTAGCAGCCGCCAACTCGAGACCACTTTAGTTGCTGTAGATCCAGAGTGGAGATGAATTGCAGCCTTAATTAGGATCTGAGAGTCCCCTTCAACTTCCAGAGGGAAGAATTTCTCTTTATTAGCTATGCATAACCCATGCCATAAGCCTTCGAGTTTAGTTGCATTGTTAGAGTCACGACCAAGAGAGCTGAAGAAGATGTAGGAGATAATGCCCTCATGATTCGTGAAGATGCCTCCATAGCCTGCTAAGCCCGGATTTCCTTTTCCCACACCATCAAATTTAATTTTGAAAGATTGAGTCATGGGAGGAGACCAGGAGATAGGTGACTCAAAATTCTTCGAGGAATTCTGAATGTTCCCCCTAGGGTGTTTGAGATCGAGGTCCCATATTTTCAAAATGAGACATTCAGCCGGCGAAGAAGGCATATCTGAATCTTTCCAGTGAACAAGAGCTAAAGTTTCTTGTAGGTTGCACTTGAGATTGGACCAAAGGATTTCAACTGGTGTGGATGTGTCCTTGAATGTCCTGTAATTGCGTTCTTTCCAAGCGAACCAATATATGAAGCCAGGGAACAAGTTCCAGATGGCATTAAGCAATTGACTTTGGAATGGCTGCGAAGGCCACCATATGATGGTATTATTCATATCACCAACCTGTTCTTCTAAAGAAGAAGGTGAATTGGTCCCAAAGATGAGTAACTAAAGTGCAAGAATCAAGGAGGTGCTGTATGGTTTCTGCTTGAGAATTATAGTTGGGGCACCTTGAAGGGCCGATAAAACCTCATTTCAGAAGATTGTCCCACGTGAGTATTTTTCCTTTGCTGAGGAGCCAAAGGAAAGAGAATATTTTAGGCCAGGTTCTAGGAAGCCAGACTTGAACCCATATGCAATCCTGCTAATTCTGCTGGGGTCAATAGAGTAACTTGTAAGCTTCTTGGGTAGAAACGTTACCCCGTGGAGTGTATTCCCACCTCAACCTATCTGCGAGGGCCGAAACTTTGATCCTTTTTAAGCTGAGCTCCTATTCAATGTCACCATAAGTCTCCCCCTGCTAGTCCTCTTGCCAGGTGAGAGCTGGTTTCCACAACTGATGACCATGAGAGGAGAGGGGTTGCCAGAACTGATTGACTTGATTGGGGATGGTATTTTGAATAAAGCTTTGCCACAATGGTTTATGGAAAAGCGAGGATAGTTTTGACATTTGTTGCCAAGAGTCTTCCCAGAATCTAACTTTGTCTCCTGACTGGATCTCCCAAAAACTGTGAGCTTGGATGAAAGCACTATGTTGTTTTGCTACATTCCAAATCATCGAATCAGGGGCATCCATGATGATGTGGATGAGATCCTCCTGGGGTCTACCTGGAGCATATTTGACCTACCAAAGATGAGCCCAAGGGATGTTTGGTTTAGAGATCCAATTCCACCATATATGGGCTCCCATGGTATGGTTGCTATGAAGCGGATCTCTCAAACCCAACCCCCCAGCATTTTTTGGTGTGCAAACCTCCGTCCATTTGACAAGGGCCCATTTTCTATTGATGCCTGAAGATCCCCAGAGAAAATTCCTCTGTAAGTTGTGAATTTGCTTCAGAACCCATTTTGGAGCAGCGATAATGGAAAAGAGATAAAGAGGCATAGCTTGGAGTACCAATTTGATTAAGATGATTCTGCTGGCCATATTAAGAGAGCGACACATCCAAGAGGAGAGTTTGGCTTCTAGCTTATCAAGGAGGGCTCTTTGAGAGGCATGCTTGATGACCAAGTCTACTAAGGGAACCCGCAGATAATTGGAAGGAAGAACATCAATCGAGAAGCCCAAGATTCTGGCGATATTGCGTTGAGAGATGGAGGGGGTATTGAAAAAGAAATTTTGGGATTTGTCTGAATTAATGGTAGTTCTAGAAGCATCCGAGAAGGTGTTAAGTAGGGATTTGAAGGCCTAGGCTTCTTGAACAGATGGATGGCCAAAAAGCAAGTTGTCATCAACGAATTGTTGATAAGTGATAGGGGAGTTATCATGTAGAGTGATCCCTTTAATAGAGTTGAAGGAGGCAGCATGATGAATGAGGCGACTAAGGCCTTATGCCATGAGAATGAAAAGGAAGGGGGACAGGGGATCCCCCTGACGGATGCCTCTAGAAGATCGAAACGGAAGTGAGGGAGAGCCATTAAAAAGGATTGAGAATCTGGGGGACGACAGAAGGCTCATGACCCACCGAATCCAAGGGGCATTGAAACCAAAAGCCAGGAGCATTTGTTTGATATAATTCCAACTTAATTTGTCGAATACTTTAGATAAGTCTAGTTTGAGAAGCATACCTAGTTTCTTAAGGAGCTTGAGTGAATGAATCACTTCATGCAAGAGGATTATGCCACCAGGATTTGTCGCCCTTCCACATATCCAGTTTTCTCTTGCGAGATAAGGAGAGGTAGGAGGGGCTTAAGCCTGTTCACAATGACTTTAGAAATCAGCTTGTATATGACATTGCAAAGCGCAATGGGCATGTATTTGTCTGGAGTGCTTGAATTATCCTTCTTGGGGACGAGAGCAAGGAAGGTTGAGTTCAGTGAAGGAAGAATCCAGTGCATGGAGCGAGATTCCTCAACTAAAGCCCAAACCTACATCTTGATATGCTCCCAAAATGAATGGAAGAAGTTGGCCATGAAGCCATCTGGGCCTGGCGCTTTACCATCTTTGAGTTGAGCTATGGCTTGCTCTACTTCATGAAAAGTGACTGGCTAGATAAGCATCGCTTTTTGATCCTCAGTAATGATTTTAGGAATAAGTTGTGTGACGGATCGAATAGAGTGATCTCGATTGCCTTCAGGTTCCTGTAGAATATTTTGGAAGTACCCTCTGATATCTTTTTCAATGTCCTCATGTGCATCTAAATGAACTCCATGATTGTTATTGAGAAAATCAATTTTATTATGCATCCTTCTTTGAATAGTGGACCTGTGGAAAAACTTTGTGTTTTTCTCCCCTTCTTGAAGCCATCTGACCCTAGATTTCTGCCGCCAGAAGGTCTCCTCCTGTTGCCTACTCTTATCAATTTTTGTGAGGATATCAATTTCCTTACTATCATAGTCCTCTATTATGCCTTCAGTGATGATTTTATGTTGTAGAAGGCTCATTTGAAGCTCTATCTCTTTCTGGTTGTCGAAGATGTTACCAAACTGAGATTTATTCCAATGTTTGAGCGTGTGCTTGAGATTCCTAAGATTTTGTTGGAATTGAAACATTTTTGGGCCCTTAGGTGGTACATAGGAAGGCAAAGCTTTGACGACAAGTTCTTTAAAACCATTATGGGTGAACCCGAATGATTCGAATCGAAAAGGCTGGTTGCAGCGCAAACCCAGACGAGCCCATTGAAGGAGGATGGGCCAATGATTTGATCCAGCAAGAGGCAATATGGAAGAATGGAAGTCACCCCCAAGATGAAGAGAGTTGTTTGACATGAGAAATCGATCAAGGTGGGAGGCAATGTGCTGCGGCCCTCTGCGTTTGTTGGTCCAGGTGTACGTACCATTAGATGTCTGTAGATCCACGAGCTGGTTGCTTAGAATGAAGTCTTTGAAACATAAGCAGTCCCCATCTAGCCTGTGCCTTCCACCAAATTTTTCCTCCAAGGAGGTAGTCATGTTAAAATCACCCCCATAGATCCAGAGAGGGAAACGCCTCAAGGAGTTCAGATCTGTTAAAGTAAGGAGCAAATCTAATTTCTTTTGGATTTCTTGCGGGAAATATACATTGGTTAGGTGACTGTGTATGGTGGTACCTACCAGATGGAAGGTTGTTTGAATGAAATAGTGGGATGCATGGAAGTCATAGAGAGAAAGAACTTGAGGATCCCAAATGATTGCCAACCCTCCTAAGGTGCCCAAAGCGTCCACCGTCACTGAGCGACAATTTGCCCAAACTTTGGCCACAATGTGTTCAAGTGCTTTGCTATTACATTTCGTCTCTTGAAGATAAACAATCGAAGGTTTGTATTGTTGTATCATATTTTTAAGCATTCTGTGTTTTGAGGGGCTATTAAGCCCTCTCACATTCCAGGAGATAAGCTTCATGAGGAACTATGAGAAAGAGCCTTGTAGAACTTTGTCAACTTGGGAAATCTGCCTGATTCCACAAGTATTTCACCTATAATAATAGTTCTTTGTAAGTCTATCTTCCTTCCTCTTTTTTTTTCTTCTTTCATAATTTTCATTCCATCCCATAGGCTTCCTGCTTGAATGCCCAGTGAGTTTCTCTGCTGTGCGCAGGAAAGGATCACTTCCAAATTGTCTATCTATCGAGGGTGAATGTTGCTATATTCTTTCTGATGGCATGCTTCTTCAAGAGCAAGAATGTCCAGCTCCCCCATATCAATGCTTTCAGGTTCTTCATCCATAAGGGTGGGGGCATTCTGATCTGTGACGTCCAGACCAAGAGGGAGGACCAAAGCTTGGGAGCAGTCCACTTCCATGAGCGTAGTGGTGGGAACAGAGGGCTTGGTTTGGACCTCAGCAGAAGTGGAGGCAGGAGAGATAGTTGAAGCTACATCAGCATTTTGGGGTTTGAGAGTAGAGGCGAAAGAGTCGGGATGAGGGTTAGAGGCAGAGGGTTGGGCTTGGTGAACCCTCGGAGGGTCTTGAGACGCAATAACTTCAAAGATGTTGCTAGTGTCGGGATGTTTGGGGGTGGTAGAGATGATGGGGGATTTCTTGGAATGCTTCTTCCTAGAGGAAACCTTGGTGAAGCCTTCTGCATCTTTTCTAGCTTCGGGGGGGAGGTATTAGGCTTCTGGGTCAGAGGAAAATCTCTGAACAGGTGGCGATGCTCATGACATTTTTTGTAGTGGAATGGAAATTGATCATAGTCAATAGTCTGAATCCATTCAAAGTCATCATGAAATAAGCTTACCGAGTCCATAAGAGGCTTAGCAAGGTCCAAGTGGACATAGATTCTGATGTAGGAAGTGTAGCATCTAAGTTTTGTTTCCTCGGCAACCTTTATGAACTCTCCCAGACCATTGCCAATGTCCCACAATGTCTCTTCGTCACAGTATTCCATAGGCAGGGAATACACACGAATCCAAACTGGAGCCCAACGGAAGTCTTCCCTGTCTGGATGAAATCTTTCAATCCAGTCATGTAGATATAGACCTGCTGAGTTGAAGAAGTAAGGGCCTCCTTCCAAGATGCAGGTCTTATCGTCTAGGTAGTGGAAGATAGCAATGAAAAATCCTTTGGGGCCAAGCTGCAGAGTCACTTGTCCCTTGGGCTTCCATTTGGTCATTATCCATCCTTGTAAAGCCTTCTTAGTTGGCCAGAGTCCGATGAACTTTCCAATGAGGGCGTGATCTTTCATATACTGAATGTGACCATTGATATAGTGAATAGGGAGACTGATTTTGACCTGATCTTCCACTTTAGGGATGCATGTGTCAGAGGAAACTTTTGGCTGAGCCTCAGAAGCTGTTTGTTCGGTGCTCTTGTTCCTAGGGACATCAGAGCTTGTATTTGTGTCACTTATATTGTCTGTAGTGGGAGTCCAGTCAGAATCTGTCTGCAACCCTGGCGCAGAGCTTCCTGGAAATTCTGGCATTGTCGCAGGGCTAGAATTTGGTGGAGGGAGGGTATTACCCACCCCTCCGAAGGGGGAAGACATACAGAACCGTCAATAGAAGAGCCCGTAGAATCTGCAACCTCAGGAGAAGAGGATCAGATGCACAGGCATGAAAGGATCCACAGGGAAGGGTTCATGGAAACCCTAGAACCAGAAAGCCGCACAAAGCTCCGCTTTCATTACACATTTCACCAAGCATGTGTTAAATAATTAGAAATAAATAAAAAAATAATTGTTCACACTCGATTACTTTTAAATCCATTATTTCATGCAAAGTGAAAACTATTAGTCAAATTTAGAGGAATTAGAAAAATAAATAGAGTATATTCAACTATTTATGGATTGAGGAACCACGAGAAGCAAAGAGGCATGCTTGGATAAAAAAATATAAAAGATATTTATAGTGGAATTATAATTGGCATGTCTACTAATAAATTTCCCCATATGCAGAAAACAAGTTAAAATATGAAGTTATATGAAATTGCAAGGTAGAAATTGGCCACAACTAATAGAAATTTATTCAAATGCAATCTTGTAGAGACTTTTGTTTAATAATCAATTTAAAGACTCCATGTTTTTCTGTAACATTTATGACAATTTTTTTAGCATTTTAACTTTCTAAAATTTGTGAAGTCGGAGGTCGGCCCATATTTCTATTTCCACAAGACCTATGAGCAAGTTACTGACCCCGTCTCCATATCCTGGATTTTTTTTGTGGGGGGGTGGGGGGTGTCAGAGTTCTATTGGAATAAAAATCTAGTAGGCAAAGAAAATAATCCTGATCTCAGTCAGGTTTGATGTATAGACACAAGCATGTGTTAATCATTATAAATAAATAAAAAACAATTGTTCACACTAGACTGCAATGACTTTCAAACCCATTATTTCATGTAGAGTGAAAACTATTAGTCAAGTTTAGAGGAATCAGACAAAGAAATAGAGTATATTCAACTATTTATGGATTGAGGAATCACGAGAAGAAAAGAAGCATCCTTGCATGTGAAAATATATAAATATTTATAACAGAATTAGAAATGACATGTATGTTGGGTTGTGTTATATTCTTTCCACGACTAACCCCAGTAGTGAAATCAGGGGGTTAGAGCGGGGGCGGAGCCCCCCTTCGTTGCGCTAATGTGCAGCAGGGGGGTTTGAGGGGGGTGGTTAGCCCCTGTGCATAGGGTCCGAGGCAGCATCTCGGGGAATTCTTTTTTTTGACCCATGGTTTTGTGCATGGTTTTCGCACATGGTTTTTGGCGCGATGGTTTACAGTCCATGGTATTGGATGCTTTGGCAATATATATAATATAATATTTATAATAATATATAATATATATCTATATATATATATATTGTAACATTGAATGGAACATAATGAAAAATCAATATAGTAGTCCTGGTTTTGGGATCCAGGGGAAAATCTCTGTGTATATTTGTTTTATGTGTTATGCTCTCGCTATTGTTTATTTTCTGTGTTTTAGAATTCGTATGCAGGTAATTTATATACGTGGTTAAAACCTACAATGTCTACTTATAAATGTCACCACACTCAGGAAATAAGTTAAAATATGAAGTGATGTGAAATTGCATGAAAGACACTGACCACAACTAATAGAAATTTATTGAAAATGCAATCTTGTAGATAATTTTGTTTAATAATAAATATAACAACTCCATGTTTTCCTATAACATTTAGGGTGAAATTTTTCAGCATTTTAATTTTCTAAAATTTGCGAAGTCAGAAGTTGGCCCATCTTTCCATTTCCACAAGCCCCGTGGACAATGTCTTGAACCCAACTTCATATCATGGTCTTTTAATTAGCCGGGGGGTCGGAGTTCTATTTGCATAAACATCTAGCTAGTGAAGAAAATAAACGCATAGACACAAGCATGTGTTAATTATTATAAATAAATAAAAAAACTAATGTTCACACTAGATTACTTTTAACTTCATTATTTCATGCAAACTGAAAACTATTAGTCAAATTTAGAGTAATGAGAAAAAGAAATAGAGTATATTCAACTATTTATGGATTGAGGAATAAAGAGGAGAAAAGAAGCATGCTTGCATGAGAAAATATAAGAATAATTATAGTGGAATTACAACAAGAATGTCTACTTATAAATATTTGCACATGTAGAAAACAAGTTAAAATATGAAGTTATATGAAATTGCAAGGAGCATGCTTGCCTGTATTTATGGAATTATACATCGACAACATTATCTGAGGAGATATTAATTGAAAATGTATTTGTATTAAAAATCTCAATACGTCGATTTAATTCTTTTATGTTTGGGTTTTTTTGGGAGTGCATTTTGGTCTTTTAGGCGGTTCAATTTTATTTGAAATTATATTTCTATTGTTGAATTTAGGATTTTGTTGCCCCTTTTTAATTATGTTAGGTCCTTCTTTTTAGTCAACTTTCTAACTATCTAAGTATGTTAACCCTTTTTTGAAACAACTTTGATCTTTCTTAGTAATTCATTTAATATTAATAAGATTAATATATTATTTTATACTCTTTAATTATATATAGTTAAATTAAGGGTTAGGTATTTATTAATATAGTGTATTAATTAATTTCACCTTAATGAAGAAAATTAAAAATAAGATCCCTTATAACTTTAGGATAAATGAATAAGGAATTCATTTAGCTAATAACTTTAAAATAGTTTTAATCTAACTAACTAGGTAGGTTAGCCTTTAATAAACTATTTTAGTAATATTAGTTTGTATTTTTATATATGGCTTTAATAATAATAAATATATTATTAGTTTATTCTCATTAAATATAAACAGTTAAATTTAATCAATGATAGTAATGAATTTAATAAATTAACTTTTGAATTAATTTTCTCTATCCCTATCCCTTGGTCCTCTTCAACTTCCTGGTCAAATATAGCTATATCTTGGTCAAATATAGTGGTTTCCTGGTCAAATATAACTATTGGATGATCTTCTCTCTCTATTTAAACTGCTGCCATGGTCTGGTTCTTCAACTTGTCTTGACAATGAACCACACTTGTTGGTTTGAAACATGTCAACGAATGATTTATGATGTGATTTACGCTGAAAATTCTTCTCAATACTTGATATGGATCACAGAAGCCTAAATTCAACAATTACATCCCTGCATTGAAACATGTCAATGAATGATTTATGATGTGATTTACGCCGAAAATTCTTCTCAATACTTGATATGGATCACAGAAGCCTAAATTCAACAATTACATCCCTACACGGAAGGGCCACTTTGACTAAGGTTCATCAATTTGAACTAGCATGCTTGCAAGTTTCGAAGTTGAAGTCAGATCTGGCGTTCCTTAACAGATGCAGAGATTCCTCTATCATCCCAGTTTTTGCCCAGATTAATCATCGCCTCAACACTCCTAGAAACAATCTTGTCTTTTTGAAGGAAAGTCTAGCATTGATGCAGTGTGAGATTTGTAGAGTCAGGAAGGTTATGGACCAGCTTTCTCGGAATCTTCTCGCTCTGAATCTGGAACTTTCTAGCATTATGTCTGCCTCCTTTTAGGCCAGAGTTGATGCTTGTTCTTCTCTAAAATCGCTTCAGATGGAGGATGTTTGGAAACATAAGTAGAATATGAAGTTTTGGGAGTTGTCCGAAAATTCCTCGTCGCACGGAGATCCTCTTTTGCCCATGGGTAAGTCGTCCCCTAGCCTTATTTCTATTAACCAACTTTCTACTCTTCGATCCTGGGTTACTCAGTGTTCTGGTGTTGTCGGCTCTTCTGCGCAACCAGCTACGCTGGTGGGTTCAAATGAAGCAGCCGGATCCCCGATATTTTTCTTGCTTGTCCCTGCCTCTCCGATTCCTAAATCTAATCCTTTGCAGATCTCCTTCATATCTGAATCCCCGCATTTGGTTCCACTGCCTCTGGATCCTACCTGCTCTCAGGAATTCTGTCCCTCCCCCTATCCTTTCTCTCCTTTTCTGGAAACCTCGGCCGACAATGTTAAATAGTCCTCTCTCATGGATTTTAGACTTCTGGATGGTCGGTCTTCAGATGAGGGATTTGTCCATGGCATTTTAATTTCCCTCGATTATTCCTTTACCTGCAAATCTGGTCCCCCTCTTCGGCACTCCATTCCCAGCATTTCTATTCAACCTTCCCTTCCCTGCAGATTTGATCAACCTCGGGTTCTTCCTCACTCTACCATTGAACCAACACTGCCTTCCCATCGTGGTCTCTCCTCCTCTCCTCCTCCTGTCTGACCAAACATGTCCGATGAACTGGTGCAATCCTCCCCTCGAGGTCCTTTGTCTTCTGATCTGGGCGACCACAGTCTGGCTATTGGTTCCTTACCGTCTCTATAGAATAGCGTTGGCGTTGTTTGTGCCTCTTTCAGATATCTTATCCATTGTCCAACATTCGATCCCTCTTAACATTCTCCCAAATCCGATCCATCCTCCCTCAACTCTCCTAACCAGCGTTCAGTTTCTGTCTCTATTATGCGGTTTTTTAATTCGAATAAATGGTTTATTAAGTATGGTATGAGTAATGTTAATCAATCGATTAAGTTAGGTGATTTTAATTTGAATTTGAATTATACATAATAATAATTATCTTAATAATAATAATAATTTGAATTAATAATTTAAATAATTTATTAGTAATTATAATAATAAAAGCCTTGACCATATAAAGTTTATGAGTACGAATAATAGTGAGTTTACCGATTGTAATAGTATTATTAATAACGAGAAGTACAATTTTGATGATGAATATAATATAATTACTACGTTAATAGTGAGTTTTACCAATTATAATAGTATTGATAAGAACGAGGAGTATAGTTTTGAAGATAATAATAATATTAATAATAATAATAATAATAATAATAATAATAATAATGAGGATTATAATAAAAATAATAATAATAGGAATAATAAAAATAATAATAATAGGAATATTTTTCATCCTTCTCAGAATAATAGAGTTGTCAATCTTTCTAAATTCTCCTTTCCCCCTTCGGTCTTTAGTCTTCTTGAGAAAGGATTAAATTTAGCTCTTGCTCCAAAAAATATCCCAGTGGAAGACATTATGTGCGACGTAGATTTTGGGATTAAGGGCTTACCTGATAATGTTAAGGAAACTATTAGGAAAGACTGCATTGTTTTCCTAAGGAAGGCAAAGCCCCCGAGAAGCAATATCAATAAGGCTGAATCTGAGGCCCTCAAATCCTTGAACCACAACAAGGACATCGTGGTTCTTAAAGCCGACAAAGGAGAGGATGCTGTCATCCTTAACAAAGAGGATTATCGCAAGAAGATGTTGGATCATCTGTGTAACAGTGGTAGCTATAAACAAGAATTCCTTAAGAAAGATCTTTATAAATGTTGCTCTAGCTATTAAGTCTAATAGTACGATGGGTTCTTTCTGCCATAAGCTTATTGAGAGTAGCCCCACCACTCCGAGGATCTATGGGCTTCCTAAGATTCACAAAGAAGGGGCTCCCCTTAGACCCATTGTCAATACCATAGGAGGTCCTACCTACCTCCTTGCTAAATATCTAGCCTTGAAGCTCAGACCCCTTGTGGGCCTCACAGAGTCATTCGTTAAAGATTCTTCATCTTTTTTCAATGAACATGAGGGAATTAAGCTTGAACCTAATGATATTTTTGTAAGTTTTGATGTGGTCTCCATTTACACATGCATTCCTATAAAGGAGGCCATTAAGGTCATCAACTGCCTGACCGATCCTGATATCCCTCATTTAGTCGAAATTTGTCTCACGTCTACGTTCTTCAGCTTCGAAGGTGAATTTTATGAGCAGACCTGCGAGATTGCCATGGGATATCCCCTGTCCACGGTTGTTGCTAATATTTTTATGGAAGACTTTGAATCCAAGGCTTTGGTCTCTGTGCGGCTCTTAACCAACCTTTAGAAAAGATTTGTTGACAACACTGGTGTCATCCGGTCTCATGTCCATGAGGAGTTGGATCTCTTTTTCCAGCATCTCAACAATCAATCCCCCTCCATTAAGTTCACCATGGAGAAAGAATTTGATGGATGTTTGCCTTTCCTATATGTTCTTATTTCAAAAAATGTTGACGGTTCTTACTCCCACCAATTGTTTAGGAATAAAACACATGCTGAGCAATATCTACATGCCAGCGCCCATCATTTCCCTGCTCAAAATTTGGGTGTTCTCAACACGCTAGCGACTCGTGCGCTGAGAATCTCTGATGAGAATAACCTTGAGAAGGAGAAAGCCCATATCCTTAATGTTTTTGTTAATAATGGTTACAGTAGGCACCAAGGTCTTGAAGCTTTCCTTAAATCCAGCCAAGGTCCCAAGACTGAGAAAGACCCTAAGGATAGGGTCTCAGGGGTTCATCTCCCTCTCATCCTTAAGAAGCATAATGTGGCCTCTTCATTTAGACCCCTTAACACCATCCATAGCCCTCTTAGGTCTGTTAAAGACCCCATCGACCCCAAGGACATGAAAGGTGTCTATGTTATTCCTTGTTCATGTGGGAAGCCCTATGTAGGTGAGACTGGGGGCTCCATTAATCAAAGGATTCATGAACACTTAGCCCACATAAAAAATATGAGGACTTGGTCCTTTGCCCTAGCAGAACACGCGGAAAAAACTAAGCATCATGTATGCATTAAGGAGACGTGTGTGATTGCCAAGATTTCCCATTTTCATCATCAGAAGTTTAAGGAGGCCATAGAAATTAAAAAAAGGCTGGGAAATCTCAATACGGATGACGGCTGGAAGATTAATAGATGTTGGATCCCTGCCCTTTCTTCCTAGCCGCCCCCGCCCCTGCCCTCATCTTGACCCCACCCCTTGTTTTTTCCCCTTTTGTTATCTCCTCTCGTCTTCTGGACCTTGTGTTGTCCTTTATCTGCTTGTTGATTTTAATAAAAAAGATAAAAAAATTCAACATCTTTATCTATACTTGTTCTCCTATTAGGATTAGATATTTATTTATAGAGGTGTAATAATCTTTTTGAGCCTTAGTTAATTAGCATAGTTAACGTAATATTTTTTACCTTAATTAAGGAAATTTGTAAAATGATGGCAATTATCCCATCTTTAGTGTTAATATAAATATTTATTAATGAGTTCAGAAACTACCATCTTCTTTCTCTTAGCTCCTTATGGACCTATAGATGGTTTTTTATAAGAAATTGCCCCTTTTCAATTATGTTAGGTCCTTCTTTTTAGTCAACTTTCTAAGTATGTTAACCCTTTTTTGAAACAACTTTGATATTTCTTAGTAATTCATTTAATATTAATAAGATTAATATATTATTTTACACTCTTTAATTATATATAGTTAAATTAAGACTTAGGTATTTATTAGTATAGTGTATTAATTAATTTCACCTTAATGAAGAAAATTAAAAATAAGATCCCTTATAGCTTTAGGATAAATGAATAAGGAATTCATTTAGCTAATAACTTTAAAATAGTTTTAATCTAACTAACGAGGTAGGTTAGCCTTTAATAAACTATTTTAGTAATATTAGTTTGTATTTTTATATATATATGGCTTTAATAATAATAATAAATCTATTATTAGTTTATTCTCATTAAATATAAACAATTAAATTTAATCAATGATAGTAATGAATTTAATGAAACTAACTTTTGAATTAATTTTCCCTATCCCTATCCCTTAGTCCTCTTTAGCTTCCTGGTCAAATATAGCCGTTTCTTGATCAAATATGGCCTTTTCCTGGTCAAATATAACTCTTGGATGATCTTCTCTCTCTATTTAAACTGCTGCCATGGTTTGGTTCTTCAACTTGTCCTGACGATGAACCACACTTGTTGGTTCGAAATGTGTCAACAAATGATTTATGATGTGATTTACGCCGAAAAATATTCTCAATTATATTTCTTCGTTTGAATTATTTTCGTATATTTTTCTTTTATGTTTGGATTTTTCTATTGTGTCTTGATCGGTTTTGTTTGAAACTATACTTTTATGTTTGAATTATTTTAGTACATTTTTTAATCAGTTTTTTTTTTTAAATCAATTTTATTTTAAATTTGAAAATTATTTATATGATACCCCTTTATTTCTATGTAAATATTTGTTTGTTTTTAGATTGAATTATTTTAGTTGTGATGGTTGGAAATCCATAATCAACTGGACTTAAAATAAGGTATGATGATGTAATATATGGATTTTTATTTAATGAGAAAATAAAACTAGAAATTACTTGGGAAAGAAACACCAGAGTCAAAGAGATTTCTTCCAAGATCTAGAAACCAAGGTTGATGGACAAGATCAAGATAATATTCCCTTAATTACTCCTTAAAATCCTTAGGGGTTAATTAGCAAGATTTAATATGATTAGAGAGAAAATCTATTAAATCCCCTGGTTGTAGAAGAAAACTTAGGAAAAGGTGGAATAAAATGCCACAGGAGAGAAAGGTGGGCTTTAAGGAAAAAAAATAATAGCCCAGGTTAGTGGGTTGGAAGACCCTGAAAAGCGGGACGTTGTTGAGGAAAAGTATACTACGGAAATAAGGTATAAAATACCTTAATTTGAATGACAAGAGGTTGTTCAAGGAGGCAATTGATCTCAACTCAGGGGGGAACTGGTAGATCAATTCATGGTTGGGGGGACTGTTCTTTCCAAGTGTAATTTTCAGTGGCAATTATGGTCAGGAAATTTATTTATGGGTATTTACTCTGAAATGGAATTGTTGAAATCAATATATCTATAATTTTCGTGATTTATTTATTACCCTTCACTTACGAGTATGTTAGATCTGCTAATTCAAAATTAGACCTTAGAGGGAACTTTTTGGAGAAACCATGTTTACATAGAATTGAGGAGATTTGGAAGAATTTTGTGATGTGCATGTAGTGCAAATTGTATAAATTTGTATAGCTAAATTACCTTACTTTGAGACAGAAATACATTGCATATTGTATATTTATATTTTTCGGTCATAAGAAGTACAAATTTATTTTGGTAGTTGAATAATATTGAATGATTCGAGATGTTTTTGTTATAAAGGAAAATTCACCTGTAAAAGAAAGCTCAGATAGTTGTTGCAACTCATGATTTTAATTTATATATTTTAATTAGATAGAAAAATAAAGCGAGTTTTTAACTGCGGAAAATAATACATTAGAGAATTGGTACTCATACAATCATAGTTAGGGGTGTAGACATTTAAGGGTTTAAGCTCTGTTGAAAATTAGTGTATATTCTTCACTAAAGGCCTCTATGGTGGATCAATTGGACCAATGAAATCCATGCACCACTTTTCAAACGACTCTAAGGCCACTTGAGGTTGTAGATACATTTCACTCATGGGTGTGGGTTTCCCCATCTTCTGGCACTGGTCACATCTGATGGTATACCTTATTCCACCTTGGTGGAGAGTGGTCCATTAGTAGTCAGCATGTAAAGCTTTGAAAGTTGTTCTCTTGGTAGAAAAATGACCCCCACAGACCCCATCATGTTAGGATGAGAGGATTTCAAAGACTTCCTCTTCCCTGACACATCTCCTTAAAATATGATCTAGTCCTAGCCTGAAAATATTTCCCCTAATCCAAGTGAAAGGAGAACTTTTCCTTACAATTCTTCTCTTCTCCTTGGATGATAGATTTGGAGGAAATATCCTAGAAACTAGGTAGTTGGATATGTTAGTAAACCAAGTCAAGGCACTGAGATAACAAATAGGTGCTCATCTGGAAGCTGAACATTGACCATCCCTTAATCACCTGTAAGAAAAGTAAGTATAGACAAAAAATCTGCAACTATATTTTCGTTCCCTAGCTTGTCCATGATAGTAAAATCAAATTGTTGTAACAATAACAACCACCTAATTGTTCTAGCATTCATATAAAGATTATTCATCAAATATTTAATAGCTCCATGATCAATATGCACAAAATTTTGGTATCCAGTGATGTAGTGCCTAAATTTGTTCAAGGAGTGTACAATATCTAAGAGCTCCTTTTCAGTGATAGTGTAGTTCAATTCAGACTTAGACGTATTTTTACTAATGAAATAAATGGCATAGGGTGAATTATCATCTATTTTCCCCAAGGTTTCCCCCACAACTTTTTCTAATGCATTAGTATGGATATGGAAATGCAGAGCCCAATTGGGACCCGTAAGTATGGGTGCAGTGGTCAGTTTCTCTTTTAATATCTCAAGGGCCTTGTGGCAGCTACTTGTCCAACCAAATTATGAGCCCTTGGCAAAAAATACAAACAATGGTGAAGCCACTCTACTAAAATATATGATAAACCTCCTGCAATAGCTAGATAAGCCCAAGAAACTCTTAACATCCCTCTACATTTGAGGAGTAGGGACCATTTTTACGATGATAATCTTGTTTGGGTCCACTTGTATCCCTCCCTGGGATATTGAATGGCCAAGGATAGTCCCTACATTCATTACGAATTCACGTTTCTCAGGACTCAATGAGAGGTTCATTTCAATGCATTTTCTTAGGACATTACCCAGATTAGAGAGAGCCTCCAAGAAGTCACACCGATGAGGAGTGAAATCATCCATGTAGATCTCCACAAAGTCGTGGACAAGTTGAGCAAAGGTGCTCAAAAATGTCGTTTGAAAAGTGGGAGGGGCATTGCATAGACTGAATGAGAGGACCCTATAGGAAAAGGTATGCCAAGGACATGTGAATGTAATATTTTCTTGGTCCTTAGGTCTAATCTGGATCTGATTGTAACCACTAAATCCATCTAGGAAAGAGAAGAAATTCTTCCCTACAAAGACCATCTAAAACTTGATTAATGAAAGGAAAATGAAAATAGTGTTTATTGTTGACATTTTTCAATTCTCTATAATCCACACAGATCCTCCACTTCCCATTCTTCTTTGGGGCTAAGAATAGAGGGGACACCCACTCACTATCTGAGATGGCGTATATGAACCTTGCATTCAACAAGTTTTGTAACTTTTCCTTTACTATGTCCTTGAGGGTTGGGTTCATTCTCCTTTGAGGTTGGTGCACAGGTTTTCATCCCTCCTTGATGTAGATGTGATGAGTACAAACCAAGGGATGCACCCCTTTCATTTCTTTATAGTTCCAAGCAAAGGCATATAAGTGTTCTCTTAGCATCTTGCACAATTTCTCTTCTTGGTTGGCTGAGAGAGAGGGGTTAATCTTCGAGGTTCTCAATGGGCCAAATTCTACAACTTTGACATGGGCAAGAGTTGGGTAAACTGAGAATAATTCAGTCCCAAGACTACTCTCAGATTCTTTCACTAGCTCATCAAGAGGCATGGTATTGGGGGGTTGGTTCTGAAGGATCTGGTTAATGAGGTCATCTCCATCAAGTTTCCCCCCTCCTATAACACAATATAGGGTAAATATTGGGTAGGATGTTGTATGATACACTTCATATTCCTCCTCCTCTTCTAGCCACTAGGGTAATTCATGCTCAATGCATTACTGAGCAGGAGGATAAAATGCCAATTATTTAGACAACTGTCCATTCTTAATGGTCATGTTCCCAACCCTACAAGTAATGTAAGCATCAGCTGAAGCTAACCATGGCTTTCCCAAGATGAGAGGATATCCTTTAAAATGGTGTTTTCTACCAAGAACCAAGAAGTCAGTAGGATAGTCCCAAGAGTCGATGGAGACCATGACATCCTAAACAACTCCCTCATGAACTACTGTAGATCTATTTGCAAGTTGCAGCACTATAGTGGTCTTCCTTAATTCTCCTTGGAGGTTTATCTTTAGCATGGCATATTTAGTAATCACATTAATGGAAACCCAAAGTTCAAGAAAGGTATGAGGGACAATGATTCCATCAATGTGCACATCTACTACTGGACTCCTAGGGTCTAAATATTTTGGACAAATCACTCTCCCCAGCATCAAATCAGATAAGTGACCAATAACATTGATGGTGGGGGTGTCTCTTTTTATTCTACCTGGGTGTTTGAAACATTTCTCCTTGATAATATTATTATAGGTGGGAACATCCTTAATAGCCTACAGAAGGGGTATTTTAACACATTGATTCTTCAATTCTCCTGGAAGTTTAATCTATTTTGGGGTATGCTCTCTAGGGTGGATCAATCTCTCAGGAAAAGGAGGTGGATTTACTTGAGGGGTACTCTCTTGTTTTTCCTTTTCAAGTTATTCACATGGATATGGTGTATGGTTATCTGGAATCACTATTCTATACCTAATATTGATCTCTTGGATCTCTAGAGCATAGGCAGGGTAAGATGTCTCTCCATTGTAAACCTATTGTTCTTTCTTCTTATTCGGGTTCAAATTGGGTTGAGTAGGCATCTTAGTTACTTGGGTTGAGTAGGGTGAGTTAGTTGTGGTTGAGGCTTAGGTGGAGACAATAGAGCAGGAGGTTAGTTGAGTTTAGGCCTCCACCCTTGTGATGGGTTGTTCCATTGAGGAGGTTGGGGTGCATATGGATGAAATGGTTGATTGAAAAGTTGAGGAGGATATTGAGGAGAATAAGGCCAAGAAGGAGGTGTAGACCATGATGGATGAGTGGAAGAGTACCGAGGTCACAAGGGTTCATTCTAGTTGGGATGGTAATAAGAGTAAGATCAACCTTGCATTCCCTTTTGGTATGGCCAAGGTCCTTGAGGTCTCCTTTGATTTATAAGGCATAGCTTCTCAGCCCCACCTTCATCCCATTTTTATACAAATTTTAAATGAGGCAAAGAAGGGAATTTATCTGTGGCATGGTTTTCCTCAGAGACTGATCAAACCTCTATGACATTTAATGGGCATTCATTTCTGGGGTGACTTCTAGTGAATTTAGGGAAGAAAATGGGTAGGGCTCTCTTTGCTTCCTCTTGTTTCCTCTTGATCTACATGGTATCCATTTGTAAAGAAAATTTATGCAACATTTCAATTTTAAAGTCCTCCAACATGTTCCCAATCTCATTCTTGATGGATGTTGTAAAAGGAGAGGAATTGGCCAAGCGTTGACTAGCCCTACCCTTCTTTCTAGTAGCCCTAGAGTGATTCTTGAACATATTTTTAATGTCATCATAGGATAACTAATAGATATCTCCCCCAAATAGCATGTTGAGGGTATCCAACATGTCTTTCCTGATCCCTCTGAGAAGAACTAGTTTGAGTGATTTAGGATCAAGGGTATATCTAGCCCTCCTATAACTGAGTTGAAATCTCTCCTCGTAGTATTTTAGGGATTCATTAAGTCCAAGAGTCGTTCTAAAGATTTATTCCTTGGTTTCTTTGCACCTACAGTACTCCATGTACTTTTCATTAAAGTCTTCTTGCATTTGAGGCCAAGTAGTGATGCTACCCCCAAGTAGACCCATAAACCAACGCAAGGTTGCATCCTTAAGGGTAGAGGGGAATAACTCCAACTTTTTGTCATTAGAGGCATAGTCATATGTCCTATAGGAAACAAAAAATTTAGACATGAAAGTATTAGGATCCTCAAAGGTTAAGCCATGGAAGTGCGGAAGGGCAGTATGGATTATATTCTTCATTCTAGCCTCTCCATTAGTTTCTTTGATAGGGAAAACCTCATTGTTCCTATTTCCAGCCATAAGTTGGGTAGGCGAAGTGGGTTCTTCTTCTTTCCCAATAGATTTTTCAAAGATTTTAGGTTTCTCACCTAGAGGGTCTTCTAACTCCCTTGTAGTCATTGAGGGAAGTTGATAGTCACCTAAGAAAAGTGAAGGTTGATTGCTTGAGGGTGTAGGGGTGTTTGGTAAGAATTTTCCTTGAGTATCTCTACTTCTACGAGGCATGAAATAAATTTTTCTCTTTATATTTTATGTTGATTTCTCAAAACTATATGCAAAACAGAAAACAATACTTAAGCATAAATAACATCTACCTAGACACCTCCTCGGAAACGACACCAAAAAGTGTTGAGCCCTGGTATTGCACCAAGAGTGTTGCAACTCCCAAGGGATCCTCAAATTTGTTTATCAACTCAAGGTTCATAAAAACTTCAAGGTGAAAGTGTTATATGAACAGTAGATGGGACTACACTCATGCACCCTCAACTAGGACATTTGATCAATAGTGCTCCAAGACCATTCCTCCTACTAAATTAGAATGAAAAATAGCTAATGAAGGTGAAATTTAGAAGCTACCTCTAACTATGAAAAGGGAAATGATATTAAATTCAACTTAAAAATTCTATTGAATCAATTCATGAAGAGACAACAACTACACTACTTGCATAAATGAAACTACATTGTTTTGCAATCAACCATATAGGTATCAAATCTAGTTGTACAGAAGAAGCTAACCTATCAACTCTTAAATCAAGATTCTTTGCATCGTATATATAGCTCACACTTGCATATCAATCAATGTTCTATTTGTGCCAAATCTATGATAACGGAAAAAAAATATATTTTGTCCTGTAGTGAAGGGAAAGGAGGGTTTGGAGTGGCCTAGGAGCTTCCCTTGATCATGGAGTCATAGTTTGGGGTCAACATCCTTCTAAACATAGTCAAAATTGTAGAAAAGGTCAAAACTGGTGAAGAAACAGGTTTCTACAAGTGTGCTATAGGAGGCTACTACATGAAGGCTCCCGAGAAGGTTTAGGAGGTGGAAATTATGGGTTCAGGGTATGGAAAGGTGGATGGAGATTGAGGTAAATGAATGAAGGGTGGAGAAAGCCCCTAGCCAAGTTTAGAGCCTTTTGAAGGCATGTTTTGCACTATGAGAGATTTTCATGATGGTCTAGGAAAATGATCTCATGAAAGAAAACTTTTTTGACATAATTTTGGATTCATAAGAAAAGGTGAGGAAGTCCAAGATGGAGGTGGTGAAGGTTCCCTTGCCTGAAAATCCAAACAAACATGTAATCATCACATGCATATACCCATTTATCATTGAAAAAATGAAACAACTAATAGTGGAAAATATGAGTTGAATTTAAATGCTATCTAATCTATGCCAAAGCTCTAATCTAATCAATAAATTGACTCCTAAGCCATAACAGGCACATGAAAATAAGGTAACCAACATAAATATTCTTACAAGAAATCATAAATATAATTTTTTTTTACTATGGTTGTAAATCCTTCTATTCATGCTATAATGAGAGAGATGAGGTAGAGGTTGCAATTGTAGATTTTTGATATATTATTTTCTAATAAAATGCAAGAAACTAATAAGCACTTTGAACTAAAAAAAAATACAAATACATGATAGGGACCAAAGCCACTGGGGTTGGGCCCAAACCTAAGAGCCTTAGCCCTTTGGAACTAACTCAGTGATGAACCAATAAGAAACTTCTCATTGTCATTGCATCAATGTCTAATACATCACATAAAAGTCAAAAATAAGAGTGCCAAGTACTTGAGCTCAATAGCTACCTAGCTGAAAACAAAACTTGATTCCTAATGAGATATTTTACATGTTTATTTATACAAGAGGGTAGCTACTAGAAACTCCCTAGAAAATAGGAATATTTGTCTCCCATAATTTTAGAATGGTGAATCTTCTTCCTCATTAGTTGCACTTGCTTGGTTGCCAATGACCTTGTCTTGCTTGGCTACCAATGACCTCGAGCTGATGAGAGAGAGTGTTGTGATCTTGGGTTGATTAAAGGAGTTAAAGAGGTAAAGAACCCCCTAGAATCTCTCCATGTTGTCTACTACGAGCCTTTAAAAAATGCTCCATTTCCTGCAATTAAAACATATTAGGCCACATGACATAGAAAACATATTTTACCCTTCTCACTAAGCATAATATAACAAAAATTGTAAATAAATGTGAGAAAGAGATAGTTCTAAAGCTGGAGGATGGAATCATGACCCTTATAATGTACCGATTGATGAGGCTCATCAATAAGAAACATCTATAAATAGTCCTACAAACCCTATGAGAGCACCAACTTTATGATAAATATAGTAAGTGTGATTTTTAAAAGGATTAGATATAATATTTGGGACATATAATTTTAGTAGAAGTAATAGTAGTGTACCCTGAGAAAAATAAAAACTATTATGGAGTGGTCTATCCCTAACAACATTGTAGACATTCAGTCTTTCATGGGCCTAGCGGGTTACTGTTGTCATTTTATAGAAGGGTTTTCTAGAATTTCTTGTCCTATAACTTCCTTGTAGAAGAAAGGAAGAGGCTTCAAGTGGATGGAAGAATGCCAACAAAGTTTTGAAAAACTAAAATACTTATTGAATACTACCCCAGTGCTAAGATTTTCTAATCCAAAAAGAAATTTGTAATTTGCACAGATGTGTACCACGAAGGAGTAGGGGGAGTATTGATGCAGAAGTGCAGAGAAATAACTTATGAGTCTCAAAAACTAAAGGAGCACGAGTAGAGATACTATGCTTATGATTTAGAATTGACTATTCTAATACATTCATTGAAGGTATGGAGACATTACTTGTTGGGTAAAAGTTTGTGCTAATGGCTGACCATAACAGTTTAACTAGGTTTTTCAAATAGCCTAATAATAATGCTCGTTAAGCAAGATGGACTGATTTTCTTAGTGAATTTGATTTTGATATTAAGCATTTAAAAGGGAAGGAAAATTGGGTAGCGAACGCGTTAAGTCAGAAATTACACTGTGTATATGAAATTTCCTATAGTCAAATAGAATTGAACATTTTAGATCATATTAAGGAAGTTGTTATAAGAGATCCAAAATATAAATTTCCGTGGAAGCAAGATAAACAAGCAACAAACTCTTAAAATTAGTCTGAGTATGGTATAAATAAATATAATTTATTGAATTTTAGGGGAAGGATATATGTTCCTAATAATATGGCTACTAGACAATTAATTTTGGTGAGTTTCATTAAAGTCCCTATGTTGCGCACCTTGGATATAAAAAATTACTTTCTGCCATAAACAAAGGTTATTTCAGGCCAAATGTTTGGAGTGTCAACAAGTTAAGGTTGAGCACCAACACCTAGCTGCTCTACTCCACCCATTACCCATCCCTGAGTGGAAATGGGACACTATTACATTAGAATTAATCATGGGTCTACCTAGATCAAAGAAGCATAATGATTCAATAATGGTTGTGATGGAAAAACTACGTAAATATGCATGTTTTGTACCTATGTAGTCTACTTATAAAACTATCCAGATTGCTAATATATTTATGAAATAAATCTTCCTGTCACATGATATACCTAAAGTGTTGATTTATGATAGAGACATGAAGTTCTCTTCTTCATTGTGGAAGTATATTTTTATTGGATTAGGTACCCAAGTCCAATTAAGTATTTCATACTAACCACAGATAGACAAGAAAAACGAACGAGTGAGCCAAGTATTAGAAAATATGTTAACATTGTATGTTATGCAACAACCAACCAAGTGGGAAGAATATATCCACCTGGTTGAATTTAAATCCACCTGGGGGAATCTGAAGTATATAATCAAATATTTGTACATTCTAATATAGAAAGGCAATTAGATAATTCAGATCTAGATAAACCCATATATAAAGTTGTAAATAAATTAGGATTGCTTGAGATAGACCCTGAAAAAGAAGAATTTGAAATATTCTAGCTTAGAGATAAGGTTTTTCCTAGAGGTCTAGTTCCATTAGAAGAATTATTTGATTTCAACGATGTGGCTAAAAAGCCTAAGATTGAGCCCACAGGAACAACCGTTGAAGAATGTAATTTAGGTACTGAAAAAGACCCCAAAATCATAAAACTGTCTAAATCAATCCCAACTACTGAAAAACAAAAATACATTGCTTTATTCAAGGAATTTAGTGATGTCTTTGCCTGGAGCTATGAAGATATTAAAACATATGGTACGAAAATCATACAACACAAAATTCCAATTAAGGAATATTAGAAACCATTTAAAAAAAACTTCACAGAATAAATCCTGTTCTGATGCATTTAATTGAGAACGAAATCAAAAGAATGTATGACTCTAAAATCATAGTTCCTCTTAGGTACTCTAAATGGGTTTCCAATATTGTGCCAACTAGGAAGAAAATAGGTGAAATCAGATTGTGCATAAATTTCAAAAACCTTAACAAAGTTTCCCTAAAGGAAAACTATCCTTTACCTAAAATGGATCATATTCTGCAAAAGGTAGTTGGATCTTCTAGGATTTATTTATTATATGGTTTCTCAGGTTATAATAAGGTTTTAGTCCATCTAGAGGATCAAGATAAAACAACCTTTACTACTCCATGGGGTACCTTCATGTATGTGAAGATTCCTTTTGGATTAATGAATGTTGGAGCAATATTTCAAAGAGAAATGTATATTGATTTTGTTCATGAAATTGGCATATTTATTGTGATCTATCTAGATGACATCACTGTATATTCTAATACTGATGAAGAACATTTATTACATCTGAGAAGAGTATTTGATAAATGTAGAAAGGTTGGGATTTCACTAAATCCTAATAAAACAGTGTTTGGCCTTGAAGAGGGAAAACTTCTTGGTCATACCATATCTAAGGAAGGTATTAAAATTGATCCTAAAAGGATTGAAGCTATTATGAAAATCAATCATCCAAGAAACATTAAGGAACTTCAATCATTATTGGTAGAATAAACTTCTTGAGAAGATTTATCCCTAACCTTGCAGAACTTATCAGAAACATCACAAACATGCTAAAATGAGATTCTGAAATCAGATTGAACTTTGAAGCTAGGAAATCATTTGACCAAGTTAAACAAGCATTGACAAAAGCACCACTCCTTATCAATCCAGATTTTATTAAGGATTTCATAATTTTTTCATTTGATTCTGAACATAATGTTGTAGTTATCCTCTTACAGAAAAAATGTTGAAGGATTTAAACAACCCATTGCTTTCTTTGGAAAGGTCTTGAGGGATGGTGCACTCAAGTATAATATAATGGAGAAACAAACTTTTACATTGATAAAAGCAATTAAAGATTTTATAGTATATATCCTTCATTCGCACATAATTGCTTATGTATCAAATTTTGTAGTTAAAGATATTTTGACACAGAATGGACCAGATGGCAAAAGAGGCAAATGGATTGCCATCATTCTTGAGTATGACATGGAAATCAAGCCAACCAAGCTTATCAAAGGAAAAGGATTAGCCAAATTGATAGTTGAATCTAATTTTAAATCTTTAGATATCAACTTTGTAGTTGAATTGGATGATCAAGAGGAACAAGTGACTCCACAACTAGATGAGGCTTTCATGACCTCACCCTAGTATCATAAAAATGTTTTATATTGGAAAGATTGTGGTGGTATTCTACTAAAGTGTCTATTGAGAGATGATGCAGAAATAAAAATGCAAGAATTCCATGAAGGTGACTGTGGTGGCCATCTGTACTAGAAAACCACTGCTAATAAGATCTTGAGAGCTAGCTTTTACTGGCCTACACTTTTCCCAGATGTTCATAAGAAGGTAATCTCTTGCCACAAATGTCAAATCTTTGAGGGAAAAGAAAAGAATTTTTCCTTTACCTTTGAAGCCCATATTTGTTGAAAGCCCTTTCCAACAATGGGGATTGGATTTCATTGGAGAAATCCATCTACCATCCTCTTCTCAACATAAATGGATTCTTACCACTACTGACTACTTCACCAAATGAATTGAGGCTACTCCTTCTAGACTAGCCACGGATGTTGTTATCATAAAATTCCTAGAAATCAATATCCTATCTAGATTTGGCTATCCAAATAAGCTTATTACAGATAATGCTACAACTTTTATATCTAAGAAAATGATAGATTTATGTAACAAATACCATATCCCTTTGGGACATTCAACTTCTTATTACCCTCAGGGTAATGGGTTGGCTGAATCTTCAAATAAAAGTTTGGTAAATATTATTAAGAAGCTGTTAGCAGACAACAAAAAGTCATGGCACAACAAGATGATAAATGCACTTTGGGCTGATAGGCACACCACAAAGAAATCAATTGGCATGTCACCATACGAATTAGTTTATGGAATGGATGTTTTTTTTTCCATCCTCTTTGGGAGTTCCAATCATGAAGTTAATTCAGGAATTTTAGGTTGAGCCAAATGACATTCAAAGGAGAATTGATCAGACAATCCAATTGTAGCTATCCAGGTTAGAAGTTTATAATAAGGCTCTGGTCATCCATGAGAATATCAAGAAGGTTTTTGACAGAAGAACAGAATCTGATGATTTCACCTTAGGTGGTAAAGTTTTAAAGTGGGATTCCAGAAGAGAAGACAAAGGGAAGCATGGAAAATTTGACAATTTATGGATGGGACCTTATGTCATTTATGCTTTCAGAGGGAATATTGCATTTTTTCTAAGAAATTTAGATGGGATAGAATTACCTAGTGGACCTATCAATGGCAGGATGCTCAAACACTATTTCTCTGAGAAATAGAAGTTTTTCTAGAATTTATAATTGTAAATATCATTTCCTTTATTATTTGGATTGGGAAGAATTTGAAGCCCATAGAGAAGGCCCTAGGCTTCCATTGATATGTTACCATAAGTACTGCAACAAAGAAATTAGAGGTGGATGTTGCTGAAATAGAACGCTCAAGGCTACTGATCAAATGTTCTTGGCACCTCATAGGGAGAGTGCCATCCTCAGCTGGAGCCACTATTAGGGTCCTATAATTTATAGGATCTCAAGGTAATTGTGTAGTGTATCTCAGGAACCTTATTTTGTAAATACTTGTCAATTCGCCAATGGTTTCCGAAGAAAAGAAAAAATAGAATAAAAATGAAAAGAAGGTATAAATAAGAAAAAGAGAAAAATTAAGAATATTGAAAAAGAAGAAAAGATTGAACCCCACCAAAAGAAAGAAAAATAAAAGAAGGAATAATATTGAAAGTGTTCCAAGTATAAATGCCACTACTCATAGATATATTTCTTCATTATTATTAAATAAAGGTTGTGCATCTTGTTCAAAATGCTATAATCACTAGCTTGTATTTTAATCATGCAGTGTAATCATGATTAAACTCCTTTCAATTTCTATAAATTAGTTTAACGAATAAAGATTTGCCCAATAGTTTAATCTGGGTAAATCAGTAGTTAGCTATAAAATGACATTGATTCAAATATTTAATCTGAATCAATAGGAGAAATAATAGATAGGTTATATGGTTTTTCATTATGTATAAAAGAAAAAAAAGCGGGCTTGCTAGTCTAAGTGCAACCTTTTGAAAAATAAAAAGTGCTAGTTTAGTCATGGGTAGGTTGATTAGATGGTTTCAAAATTATATCCCTATGTTATTTTATCATAAGTCTCGATGATATGATGAAAAGGCCAAAAATATGCATGATGGGATAAAGTATTTCATATATTTCATACTTCCTCTTATCCTAAGTTCAGAGGAAAATTATAAAAGGTCACATGGCGAAAAAGATTCATCTCGTATTATGGTTAAAGTACAACAGTTTGAAAGCCTCGGGATCTATTCCCACTCCTCATTTATGACGCTCACCCGCCTTCGGCCCCCCTCACCATCATGCCTTTACCACTGGGGGGGTCCGAAAGTTGTTCCTCTCGCCGAGCCCCATCCCCTACATGTCACCCTCTCATGATTTCGCAACCCCCCGGCCATTCCCGCTTACCACTTCCTACCCCGTTCAAAACGGCCTTCCCCTCGTCAGATTTACCACGCCCCACCACGAATTCCTCCACCATTCTCCTCTCACCACGTTGCATACCCGTTTGCTAATTGAATGCTCTCCCGAAGAATAATTGTTTCACATTAATTTAATTTTCTCGAGTTACTGTTCGAAAACTAATGGTCCCGTGTCATTTTCAATAGAACCTTCCCAACATTTAAAAGCCTTAGAACCCATCACTCTCTTTTCTTTACTTCTCATCCTATCGCTCTCCTTCTTTTGACTATTTGTTTTTTGTTATTGACAACTTCTATCCAATGAGTATTTTGAGAACATTTCCATTACCAGACTATGACAAAAAACCTGAAATTTCCCTGTTTCTTTCACCTGACAGTTCGATATCTAACTCTTTCCCGGTAAGCTCCTCTGATTAATTTCTTCTTATCTTTCACTAATACAGTCATGCCTCCGAAGTCTAAAACCCAAGACAAACCCGTATAATCCTTTGATTCCCCCTTCTGTAGAATTAGATCATATCCCTCTAGCTGGTAGGGATTATAGGATTAATGAAGATCAATGTGACTGTGACTTTCTCGAATTATATTTCTGGTTAGAGGCCAAACATGCAGATAAAACTGATGAAATTGGGCTCTGGAAGTCCAATCTTCCCCATTACATTTTCCCCTTGACATTCCAAGCCCCAGAGTTTACCAGAAGGTGTCAGGCATGTTATGTCCCTGCTCAAAGAGATATAATCACCCATACAGGTGAGATTCTCTTCATAATTACTGCCCAGTCCATTGACCAAATGATTTTGGCTCGCACTATGGAAAATAATCCTTCTTTCCCCCTAGAAACCCTCACTCAGCTTTATCAGAAGCTGGATTTCTCCACCAGAGCCAGAATCTTTGAGATTTTCTTGCCTGAGAATGCCCAATTGCCTAAAACAAATCTTCCATGTCCTTCCTCCATCTTTCCTGATAAGGTCAAACGAATTATATCCATGATTTCCTACATTTTAGGTTATTATTCTGATCATGGGTAGATGAGCCCATTTTAGGAAACCTCTCTATATTTTCCATTGGAAACAAGCCTTCCTTGGTGTTCAATTTCAGTCAATTCTTGGCTAACAATATTCATGAACAATTGATAAAGTTTCCCAGAGAACAAGTGTTCAATTACACCTCCATTTTAATTTATATCTTCCTCTACTATCAGGTAGACAAATTCAATTTTGCATTACAAAGGCTTGATGATGCAGGAAACCAGTGCTAGGTGATCTTTTGGACATCCTTGGTCATGAAAGAAAAACAAGAGTTTCTTTATAAATAGTTCATTGAGGATTTTGCTCATCCATCCATGAACATCCTTAACAGTGCAATTTAGCCCAGGATAAGTGAAGAAATCAAGAGAATTTTGCACCTGATAGATCAAGAAAAAACTGGGGATTGGTATTTATACCAAAATTATACAAATATATGGGTGTATGGTCGTGAATTGGCACCATACAAACTCCTTAAATACCTCCCCATGAGGTTTTTTTCCTTGGACAATATTAGACAGATGCTCAATTCGGATGACATCCACTTTGTAGTGGCCAAGAAGAAATCACAGTTCAAAATAAAGACATAGGTGGGACCATTTGTATGTAAAACAAGAACAACAAGTGAAGAAGCATATAGGATACTTAAAGAAATCAAGTTTAGTATGAGCTTTACACGGTCTTATCACCCTTGTGACATCATTTCAAAGCTTAGAGTAGAGAATAAAAGTACTCCTTACATCCATACTTCCAAACCTGAAATAAAGAAGTATGCCAATCAACTAGAATGTATAGAAAACACTTTGCAGGAAGCTAAAGAACAACTCTTTTCCACATCCAGTTTGCAGACTCCCGCTCCTCAAGAAAAATCAAGAAAAAGACAAATGGAGGAAGGATCTTCATCAACATCTGGGAGTGAAGCCAAAGAGTCCAATATCAGCTTCAGGAAGAGGAAAAATTTGACTCCTAGAGTAGAGTTAGACAAAGAGACTGATAAGCAGGCTGCCATCATAATCACAGATTCATCACCTATAACCAGAAATTTACAACGTCTCCTACTAGACCTTCATCTTCACAGGGTCACAAGGAAACTAAGCTAGATGCACAAAATGTCCAAACAGAAAAGGAGAAGACAATTTTTTATAGGTACAGGGAGATTAAGCTTAGAAATGAGATTATAAAAAGTAGTACCTATAATCAATTCTGGAAGTAGAACTCCAGCTCACAGAGTAGGTCCTTATCAATCTTTGACACAGAGCATGGAAAAATGCAGATGGCCTTTCTTGAGGCCCAAATTCCACAACCATAATCAGCAGCAGACTACAAAAAAACTACTTTTGAATTCAACACTAAAGACATGCATCCCATTGATAAAATGGAGATGCACAAGAAAACTGGTGAAATGATATCCTCCACTTTGACTAACACTGCTATGTCACTATCTCAATTGCAGGTTTCATTTGCCAATGTTCAATCTCCGCTGAAAATGGAGAAGGTATCCTCCCTTGCAAAATATAATAGGATTAAGTCTTTGGAATACTTGGTGTTAAAAATAGGATATGATCCCAAAGATGTCAATGCTTCTAAGGAGATTATTTAAAAGAAGAACCTGGACATTGCCGCCTTGAGAAAGAAGCTCAAGCTACCAGCCACAGAGGATCCATTGACCAAGGACATTGAAGAAAGTGAAGCACATAAAACAGACATGAGGAAGATGATAATAGAGAAAAATGTACAGATTAGGCAGATGGAGACAGAGATGGAGAAAATGATAAAGGAGAAAGAAGAGAGTCAGAAGATGGCCATCTTCACCCTGGATGCCATACCCATTTCTGAGCTTCTAGCAATAAGAACAACCATTGCAGCCACTTCTTCGACTCAGACTATGATTGTTGAACAAGTCACAAAGACACTGGAGAATATGCCACTCCAGTCAAAGGAGATTGAGATTTTGCAGGGCCAACTCAAAGATTTAGAAGTGTAAAAGGCCAAATCTAAAGCTGCTTGGGTTATTGAAATGTAGGAATCCCAGAGACTGTTGGAGAAGTTGCAGAAGGTAGAGAGATATACTTCAATTGGTCAGATCGTGGCCCAAGCCAAGGAAGTCATTTGGATGAATATACTAAACTCTATGAATGATATTTGGCCTTCTATCCAAATCATCTTTGAGTAGAAGGAGCTGATAGAAAAGGATACAGAAACTATTGTGCAGGGAAGGGAGAAGCCTGGAGTAATGCCCACAGAAGCCTTCAACATTATTAGGTTCTTGAATTCTAAGTCCAAATATGAACTTAAGGAAGTAGGAGCCAGTGACAGGATTGCTACTATTTTGGAAGTTAAGAAAGTCTTGACAAAGAGGAATCTTATTGATCAGTTGGAAGAAAGATGTGAAACCTTGGAGCTACAAGTAAATAGGTTAACTAACAGGATTGAAGCATTGATCCAGAAAGGACTGCCCAACATTTATGTGATAAATGACAAATTAATCACTCAGGAATATTATGTTCTGAAGATGAAATAAATGGCTAGAAGCAGCATCAAGTTCAGTGGGATTAAGGGCGGTACGACAACAAAGACGTTTTTGGAAACCATGTCAAATGATTTCTATGTATAGAATGAGGTAAAACACATTTTTACTGTTAATTCAACTTTTTCCAAATACACAGAGGTAGATGAAATTTATTGTTGGGTAATAAAATTGACAATACTAGATGCAAAGAGACGGGAAGAACTGGTCGATTTACTGGATTGAAGGGGTCATTCGGAAGCAGTAAAACAATTTCCATCGCAACAGCCAACATTGTAGGTTTTAACCTCATACAGAAATTACATGCATACGAATTCTAAGAACAAAAAATAAACAATGCGAGAGCATAACACATAAAAAACATAAACACAAAGATTTTCCTATGGATCCCAAAACTGGGACTGCCAGCTTTATTTTTCATTATATTCCTTTCAATGTTACAATACATATTCATACATTCCGAAGCATCCAATACCATGGAACGAAAACCATCGCATCCAAAACCACGTGCAAAAACCATGCACAAAACCATAGCTAGGTCTGCCCAACCTAATATAGGGTCCAAAAAAAATTTCCCCGTGGCGCTGCCCCAGACCTCGTAGAGGGGGGCTA
>APFE031746975.1:0-46742 GCA_000404065.3 Pinus taeda | reverse complement strand
ATCTAGATCAAGGTAAAATATTTCACTTCAAGAAGTTTTGTATGTACTTGGTTTGAAAAAAAATCTTGTATCCGTATTTGCTATAGCAGATAAGGGAATGAAAGTTGCTTTCATAAATGGTAAATTTCTCACTTGGCGGAAGAGATATAGCATGAAAGATGCCTTTACTCTGCGATTAAGATGTGAAGGCCTGTACAAAGTCAATGAAGACCAATTCATGCACCGATCCATGACAACAATCATCAATGTGAACTTTGGCACCGAAGGTTCGCTCATTTGCACTATAGAGCATTGCCTCATGTGAGAAAGATGGCTTTCGGAATGCCAAAGATTAGAGTAGATCATGATGGAGTTTGCGAAGGATGCACTAGTGGAAAGAAAGCCAAATGACCATTTCCTTCAAGCAAAAGAAGAACTTGTCAGGTACTCCATCTTGTACATTTTGATTTATGTGGACCTATGCCTTTAACTTCTCTTGATGGCTACTTGTATTATATAATCGTTGTGGATGATTTTTCCTGCAAGACCTAGATTTATTTTTTGAAAAATAAAAGTCAAGCATTTAACATGTTTAAAGACTACAAAGCTCTAGTAGGAAAACAAATTGGGAAGTAGATCAAAATCTTTAGAGTTGACAATGGAGGAGAGTTCACTTCCAATGATTTCATTGACTTTTGCAAAGAAGCTGGAATCAAGAAAGAGACCATTGTACCATATAACCGAGAACAAAATGGTGTGGCCGAAAGAAAGAATATAATTATCATGGAAGCAATCAAAGCTATGCTGCATGATCAGAAATTATCGAAGTTCCTATGGGGAGAAGTTGCTAACACAACTATCTATGTCCAAAGTAGATCTCCTCACCGTGCAATAAACAACAAGACTCTTAAAGAAGTCTTCACTGGTGAAAAGCCCGAGGTTGGGCACCTAAGGATCTTTTGTTGTCCTGTCTACTTCCATGTGCCAAAATAAGAAAGGAACAAGTTGGAAGCTTTAGGTAAGAAAGGTACGTTTGTTGGTTATTGTGAGAATTCTAAAGGTTATAGAATATACGTACTTGGTCAAAGAAATATAGAGTTTAGCAGGGATGTAACATTTGATGAAGATGCAACTCTTGGAAAGGCAAGAGACACTCCTATTCTTCCTGCTAATGTTGATAGATAAGATGCTGTATTTGAAATTCAAATTTGCTAATTAAAGCTTGCTTAAATACATTTGTCACATCATTAAATAATAAAGAGATAAGTGCCAAACCAGTAATAATTTCCTTTATCCAATTTGAATTCATCTTTGGGGCAACATGGGATTCTTTTTAGGTAGATGGGTTTCTCATGGGAAATTCATCCCATAGCTTCCCCAGTTTTCAACACTCCCTCTTAGCTAGGGAGGAATTTTCGACTGCACGATGAGTCTCATCAAAAGTGTACATGTCCTATCACAGTGGCATCAACAAGTCATGCATCTCATCACATCTTGTCTCACTTCGTCTCTTCTTTGCTCATCAGCTGAACAATGATGTCTCAATCTAAAGAAGAACAAGAATGATCCACTCGGTCAAGTCCTGGACTCGACAGTAGGGGGAGAGACCACTTGCCACAAGTGGCAAGGATCATACATGCCCTACAATGACAATAGGGGAGATACTACTTATTGTTTATGGTAAGGATCAAACACATCCTATTGTCCATTGATCTTGCCACCTTGATCCTCAAGAATCAAGTGGTAGAACACTTGCATCCCCTAACTTGGGGGGATACTACTTACCATGAGAGTTGAGGATCAGACACTTTCCAAGCCACTTGGGGGAAATACCACTTACCATGAGAGGTAAGGATTAGACACATCCTGAGTCTCCTCACCCATTAGTCAGATGGGTGGCAACCCCAACAAGCCCAACTTGTGGGTAGGAATCATACTGGGGTATACTTGAGAGCAGGGGAGATACCACTTACCATTTCTGGTAAGGATCAGACACATCCTACTTTGGGAATAGGGGAGATACCACTTACCATTTCTAGTAAGGATCAGACACATCGTACTTTGAGAATAAGGGAGATAACACTTACCATTTATGGTAAGGATCTGACACATTTTATTGTCTAGGGTTTTCTCAGACCCAGGGGCTCCTCGGCTCCATTCCCCCCCTAAATTAATGTAAGTCAAAAGACAAGGGGGAAGAACATAACTGAGTGTTCTCGATCAACCGTGATCCCTTCCCTGAAGGGATACTTAACTCCATACTGCCCTTTGAAGAATGTTAGCAACTTTCTTATCGGACGAGATGTATTGGAGCCTCACTGCTCCTCTCTCCACCATATCCCAAGTATAGTGATATCTGGTCTCAATGTGGTTTGTCATGGGACTCAAGATTCTTCGAAAGTTAGATCCCACTCTTATTTTTGCAATATATCACATTCATTTCCAACACATACTCAAGTAGCTCTCCAAAAAGCTTTCTCAACCACATTGCCTTGCAGCTAGCCATGCTAGTAGCAATGTACTCTGCCTCTGTTGTACTCAAAGCAATTGACTTCTGCTTTTGGCTCATCTAGGAAATCATGGTAGACCCCAAGCTAGAACAATACCCATATGTGCTTCTCCAGTCAACAACATTTCCAACCCAATCAACATCGGTGTATCCATGAAGTCTCAAGTGTATCTCAGTCCATGAATGACTGTGTCATTTAGGTATCTCAATACTAGCTTTGCAACACCAATATACATGTCTAAGCTCTATCTGGCAGAGAACATGCTGCAAAGGAATGATCCATCTAGATGTTGGCTCATCGTGGGATCTACCAAATCTGTATCTGAAGAGGAGTCTCTCAACTGCTTCATCGAAATTCATCATGCGAAGTCTTTGACTACATACTTTCCTTGACAAGGAAGTCCTCATAATTTCTTTGTTACTCTTCTAGTCTCAAGACGTGGATCACCTTGGGCTTATAGGTCAGTCCCTTTGGCATTGAACACTGAGATGATTTGATTCTCTCAAAAATAAATTGTTAGCATATAAAAAATCAAATATCAAAGATATACCTTCAACCTTGAAGACAGGTTGGTATTCGCATCGAATGCTCATCAATACAAGCATGGCAAGCCTAGGGGACTTGCTAGAGTCCATATGGGGCTTTTTTTTTTCATTCTGTGTGCAATCATGAGCCTCCTACTCATACACCTTGTTATAGGCCATTTTATCACATTTGGTCAATAGGCTTACTAACCGGATCAATCCACATCCGTGGACCTATTGTCAGCATCCTTACACAAAGCCCTAAGCATGACCATTCCAAAATGCCTGAGTTTCTGGGATTAACTGCTCAAAATCAAGCTTTTAAGCCCTAGTGCACCCTGTCCCTTTAGAGACATGCGTTCGACATTGGTTGCTTCTTTCTACACCAACGCTCGTCAGCAACAACTTGCTCCTTGTTGGGGGTGCGTTTATTCTAGAAATTCGAGCAAATTAAAAATATTTCTGAAGCTTCCTCTTCCAAAAGCTTCCAGGGGTTGTTTTAACCATTACCTTGGATAAGAAGCTCGAGTCCTATCTGATCCTACCTTGGAGACTTCATCTCTTATCCCTTGAGCTCATCCTGCCATCTTAAGTGGATCTCAAGCCTAGATTGGTAAATGTATAATAATTCCTAAGCTACAATCCCTCTCCTATAAATTTATTGCCATCCATAGCATTAAGGTTGGATTTTGGAGACTGATCATGCCCTCATGATGCTTCCTTGAATCTAAGAGAGTCATTATCTTCATGCATTAGGGTGACATTGAGGTGTGCTTTGTGACAAGGAAG
The DNA here is from genome assembly GCA_000404065.3 of Pinus taeda. Taxonomy (NCBI): domain Eukaryota; kingdom Viridiplantae; phylum Streptophyta; class Pinopsida; order Pinales; family Pinaceae; genus Pinus; species Pinus taeda. The sequence goes on along the minus strand of APFE031746975.1, from coordinate 42,940 downwards.
GACAAGTCAACTTGGAGAGGTCTCTACAAGATCAACTACTATTCTTGGTTGTAAACTTTCAACTATTTCTATTAATACAAAGAGTATACTGATTTCCTATATATGTTGTGTTACATTTACATTCATGTATTTCAATACATTGCTGATTCATTCAATAGAGTTATTGAATTATGCTACGTAGTTGTTGTGGACCCTTGGCTTGTTTTGGTTGTATGTGCAGGTTCTAATTATAGCAATTGGAGCTACGTTTAAAGCTTACAAGCTAGGAGGAAAGTAAAGCTTGCGACAGATTCCAAGTAAGCCTCTTTCCATTCTTCAATTTCTCTTAGGAAAACTCTATATTCTTTGCTTTCTGTTGTTCTAGACCAGTCCACTAGGTCTAGGGAATTCACCTTTGTTTGCAATCGTAAATTTCACATAACAAATTGACGACTCCACTGGGGAACGTTTCTTTCCCTTATTGGTTTCCTTGACCTTAGCACTTGTTTCACCACTTGAACTGACCTTCATTGCCTCACTCAGACCTTAATTGACCCTAGGAAGACCCTTCTCTGAGCTTGATTTGTTTTTTTGTCATAATTCAGCCGGATTTGCATCAGCGCTCCCCTTGGTCTAGATACAAAGTGCTCCAACGCACCCTAGCCTTCTCTACACCTGTGCTGTAGAGCATTGGTGCCCTTTATGCACCTGCACTGGTCCTTGTTAGATGCAAAAAGTTGCCTATTTGTGCCTTGCTCTTTGATGTGCTTTGTTCCAACTGGTTTTCCTTTTGTTCCTAAGTGTGTCTTGGTCTCTGAAAAGCCTTCATTTTGTTTGCTTTTGGTTTTATAGCCTTTGATAAGAATTTGTTTGGATTTTGCTTTGTTCTTGTCAATTAGGTCCTTAGCAAACTGTTGCTTGACCATTGATTGTTTGAGATAATTGATATTACAATCATCATTCTATTCATCATTCTATATGGTTTCTTTTATCAATGATTTATTAAGCATCTTAGTTTTCATTTCATTTGGAAATTAAGTGGATTGAAAAGAAAAATATCATCGTATTGCATTTTGCATTTAGGGTTCTGTGTGTGAAATTGGAAATTGGAACAATTGCATTAGGGGAATTAACAATTTTTGTTTGTTCAATCTTGTATGCTGCATTACTCTTTGTTCTCTTCCCTCCTGTAAATATATTTTCATTGAAAAGAAAATTTCATTTTGTCATGCCAGATTGCATCTTTAGGATATTCAGGGGAAATTGGCGGTAAGCCTTGGAAATTGAAACATAATTCAAGATAAACTTTAAAATTTATTGAATCAATCTTAAGGAGCATTTGAAACATCAACGAAAACATCCAAAGGTCTAGGCTAGAGATGTGTTCCGACGTCTATAAACATAGGAGCTGTTGTTTTTTGCCAGCGTTGCATTCCGAGGGTGATATCTTGTTCCACATACATAAGTGTATCAAACCATTATCCGCGTACCCTCGAGTATATTGGATGGCACTCCATGCATGAAAAGTATATGGGAACGCTCTCATCGTATGATTACGCATTAGATAACACTTACACAGACTGCACTTCCACGTATTGTCGAGTATATTTTGGAAGTCCACCATATAGGTTACCATCCTCACCTTAGGTAACCGAGTCTGCCGCCTTGTATACTATGATACACTGAACACAACATTCAGGGAGATTGCCTACCTGTACGTAAATCCTTGGTTCTCCAAGGTGGTGTATTGCAGTTCAGTTGCTTGTTAAACCCTTTTGTCTAGATTACCCTTTTTGATTTATTTTTTGTTGTTAATTTTTAAAATTTATTAAACCAACGTGGAAGAACAACACCCTACACTCTGTCATACGTGTAGAATGCAAAACAAGCCTCCTCTTCCACTTGAGGCAACACTTGGTCGTCGTCAAAAGAACAAAAAGACGCAGACTACCGAATCTAGTACTTTAGGAGCTACTACTTTTGGTCCTCCACCTGAAATAGATCCACCAAAATCATCCTTTCCTGTGAGTACTGAACCTAAGATTACTTCTTCATTTGCTAGTGAGTCTGACACTGTCGAAATAGAAGCACTTGAAATTTCATTACCCAAGCTTATTGAACCTACTATATTGAATCAGAGACAACACAACCTGAGGCTATACAACTTGAGGCACCTTAGTTATCTACCCCTGTTACTTCAGGACCTTCTTCTTCTCTTCCACTGTCTCAAACCCAACCACAACCTATCTATCTTGGACCCAACGGTGAACCACTTCCACTTGATCTTGCGAGTATTGAAAAGATTCTTCAGGAAGAGCCTCGACCCTCCTTTCCTATTCATTTGGGAGGGACTCATTTTTATCAGGCCCATCATTTTCCTTCTCTTCATACTCCATCTCAAGCTCCTTTGTCTGGTTCGTTTTCTTTAAACTCACAATTGAGTTTCCCTCGACAATCCTCTTTGGGATAGTTAACCATGACTGAATTTGCTATGGTTTCTCAGCCTGTATTTACTACTATGACTGAGACAACCCATGTTGCAACTTCATCCATGTTTGTAACATTACCAGAGACACACTTGTATGGTGGTTCGTCAGTCCCGCCTAGTTTCCATTCATTGTCTGGTACCTTTTTTGGCGTAGCATCCAGTCCATGGACTTATCCCATGTCATCCTCTTCTAGAATCCTATTTAGCACTTCTTTGATGAGCGCTACACATTTTGCTCTTTCTCCTCCATCTACACCTACAATTCAGTAGCAGATTGGTCCTTATGTCAGTAGGTACAGACACCTACAATAGCCAATCCATTTTCTACGGGGAACCCTCCTCTTGGGGGGCAGTGGTCTCTGTATTCCCCTCTTCTGGCAGGGGGGAAACCTGTTTCGGGAGTATTTCCATCTCCTCATCAAATATCATAGGTTAGTGCTCAGCCTTATTCAAATCCTCCACATTTAGGAATGGCTGCCAATGTTTGGTAACCTACGTTGTCATACAACCTGGTTTGGTTGCGGCTTAATCTCTAAGCTCTCAACCTGTTCCATCTTACATCTCAGATTATTACTCATCAACCTATACCTCAACCTATTCAAGCTCAAGTGAATGTAAGCCAACCTTCACAGGCTGAATCTTTAACTCAACCTATTCTACCGGTATCTGGCGCCTCTCAAGCCACATATACCTAGCCTCTTCAAGGTGTGTTACAAACTTCATTGCTTGGTCAGGCCATTCCTCAAGTTCACGCGGCTGAGAATGTATATGGTATGGCGCAGGCACAATCTAATCAACCTAATGTTGGGATGATGCAAAATCCCACAGGGCAACCGTATCAAGGTATACCTTAGATGCCTTACCAAGGTTAGCAAATCCAAACCCAACCGTTTCAACATTTACAAGGTTATCCTGGAGCTGGGCAACAAGGTTACATGTATCCTGGTTATCAAAATCCTCCCTATCCCAGACTGCAGATACCTGTTTCTCAGGTCATCCCATCTTACCTAGGGTATCCTCCACCAGACCTCAAGAGGCAATTGCCATTTGTAGCAACTCTTGAATTGCCAAATCTGACCTTGCTTACCAATGACCCCATTGCTCATTCTCCTTGGTGGCCGGTTATTCCCATGAAATTGTCTAGTGATATCCCTAAATTCAATGGAAATCCTGGAGAAGACCCATATACACGTTATGACTTATCATTTGTGGTGTTCTTCAAACTCTCTCAATGATGCCTCTATTCATTTACGTCTTTTCCAGCGCACACTTACCAGTACGACAGGAAAATGGTATATTGAACTAACATGAGCTTCATTGAACAATTTCAGTTCCTTAGTGACCACATTCTTAACGTATTTCTAGTTACCCATTCGATATGAGACTGGAACTGAACTATTAACCAATTTCAAACTAATTGATTCCACTCACATTCTGATCACATTCATGAGTGGCGATGTTGTTGTCGTTTGGTTAAAACTTTTGTTCTTGACCAATTGTTAGCTGAATGGTTTATTAAATCTTTGTTATCATCCATAACATAAGACATCACTAAGGGCAGAGTTGTGACCAAAGAGCAGGTAATTGCTCGTGCCCAGTGTTTGGATCTTATTTATACCCAATCTGGCACACTCTATGATAAAATGCCAAATGCTCCACAACCTTCCAATTCTGTTCCTCAACCTCCCAGTAAAGAATCACATGCTGCCGATGGCGTGATTGGTTCTGCCAACCAACAGTTAGTGAGTAAACCATTTGGTTCGACTCTTGTTGTCGCTGTCCAAAACCCTCCTTCCACTACTCTTGCAGTTTCTACTTTTGAGATCAATGTTGTTCAATCCTCCAAAGGAAAATCTCAGCAACCAGGAAGTAAGAAGAAAGCCAAAGGTAAAAAGAAGAAAGATAATCCTCTGCAAGATAAACAAAATAATCAGTGTTCTGAAGAAAAGCGGAAACCTTGTTATCCATGCTTGATTTGAAATGAAAAGCATTTCACTCGTGACTGTCCACATTGGGTGGGAGTAAATCAATTCCTTAAGTCATCCGCTTCATCCGCCATGTTGATAGATCCGATTCCAAATCAGGAGACTAATATGGTTGCTCGTGATCTTGCTTCTTCTAACTCGGTTATGATGCTTTCCTCCACTAAGCCGAAAAATGATGTTATGGTGGCCACCAGGAATAAAGACTATGTTGAAATTTGGTACCGGAGGACAGGTGGTTCCCTAAGGCTTTGATCTTTGGCCTAGGGAAAAGTGTTCAAAAGAATTTAATTTTTCTCCTAAAGTGACTTTATAATTTTTATAAAGTTAAATCTAATTTAAAAGTGACTTTAAGTGATAAAAGTTTACTAAAGTCTAATTTTAAAGTGACTTTATAAAGTCAATGTAAAATTAGAAAGGAAAAGTGACTTTAGAAATAAATGACTAAGCGGGTCTTTATTAAAGTGGGTGAGTTAAAAAATAAAAAGTGAGATTTAAAATGAGCATTTAATCTCAGCCCTAGATCTCAAATCTATTTCAGCATTGGATTTAGAGGTTACCCAAAAGTCACTTAGGATTAGATTAAAGGAGGAAAAGGAGGCAAAAGGTCATTCATTCTTTCATGAGCAGATTGAGAGGAGAGCAAGGGAGATTTTTGGACAAGGAGGAGAAGGAGACAGCAGCTTGGCACACATTCCAAGGCAGCAGTTGAGCAGATTTGTACAGCTGATTCAACACAGTGAAAGGCTGATTTTGGCATGATTTTCTAGAAATTCGTACAGCTGGTTTGCATAGAAATCAAGGAGTGGTTTGCACAAAAATCGAGGAGCAGTTTGCTGTTTTTTCTGCACGCAAATCGAGGTCCGTACAATGCATTTAATGCAGGCAGTACAACAACATTTAAGGCTGAAAGTGGGCACGGAAATTGAGGAGGCCGTACAACATTTATTGCTGTCTTGTTTGCTGTAATTTCCAGTTTGCTGTGAGGCACGGGAAAAGAGTTAAGTTGTAAATTTGCTTGTTGATTTTTTGCTGAATATTTCTCACTGTAAAAAAGACATTTTTAGAAATAAAGAAGAGCTCTCGAATTGGTTTTCCCCAAGAGTTGTAAGGGGTTTTTCCAGGGTCACATTGACCAAAAATCACTGTGTTCAAATGTGTTAAATGACTATTTGTACCTGTTGATTTTTTATTTTTGCATTTTCCAGCATTTTGTAAAATATCCAGAATTTGTGTTTTCAGCAAAAAAATATTTTTTTAGTTGTTGAATGTATGGATATGGGAAAGGGCATTTAACTATATGGGAGAAATAAGGTGAAACTGAAACCGGGGTGGGAAATGAGAAATTTCTACATGGTATCAGAGCTTGAGTGCTAAAGTGCAGTTTGGGATAGCAAGGAGGAAAATTACAGCCTGCTAATTTTTCACTCAGAAAATTCTAGCAAGCTGATTTTTCACAAACAACAGCTTTATCTTTACTACAACGGTGCTATTTTTCAGTTTTAGGACAACAAGATGTCATTGGGATTGAGAGTGGAGGATAGGCTGGATGGGCATACAAATTACAACGTTTGGAAGGAGAGAATGTAAAGTATCTCTGAGGAGGCAGAAGTCTGGGATATCATGGTGCATACCACACAGAACCCTGTTGTTGTGCCTACTGATGCTACTCAGTTGGCTGAGTATAATAAAAAGAACAACAAGGGTAAGAGGCTGATTCTAGACGGAGTCAAAGACCATTGCATTCTTTATGTGAGAGGAAAGAGCAATGCCCATGAGATGTGGACAAACATTGTCCAATCTCTACCAAAGTACCAATGAGAACCGGAAAATGGTCCTGAAGGAGAGTTGAAGAACATTAAGATGGGTAATGATAGTGCAGCTGGATATCTCACAAAGATTACTAATGTGAGAGATGAGTTGGCAGCAATTGGAGAGGCCATTCCACCCACTGAGTTGGTGCGGCTTGCAGTGAATGGCCTCCCCTGTTCATGGATGAACTTTGCTGATGGAGTTTGTGCACGTGAGGCCGTTCCCACATGGGAGAGGTTTTGGGATGATTGCATTCAGACAGAGATCAGGAAAGGTCAGCTTGGGGCAGCCAAGCCTGTTGAGCAGGATGAGAATGTAGCACTGTCAGCAAGAGGCAAGAAAAGCAAAGGGAAGAAGCAGGCTTCCACAAGCAATGGTGGGAGCAAAGGCAAAGGTAAAGGTAAACAAGGTAACACACAAAAGGACTATTTCAAGGTGAAGTGTTGGAATTGTCAAAAGATGGGACACTATGCAGTTGTGTGTCCGGAGAAGAAGAAGAAGAAGGGGAAGAACCAGAGCGTGGCAGCTTCAGCAGAGGTTGAGGGCTTTGCAGTTCGTTTTTGACCGAGAGTTTGGGTTCACTGCATATGAGTCCTCTAGTGCAGGATCACCTGCCACACAGGTTCAGAGGGAGCATGCTTTTCCCTCGATTAGCGGAGCATCTTCAGGTATCTGGTATGTGGACAGTGGGGCTTCACGTCACATGACAGGAGTCCGTAAGTACTTCTTTGAGCTTTCAGAGAGTGGCACTGATATAGAGGTAGTACTCGGTGATGACAGAGTTGTTAGAGCAGTCGGGGTGGGGACACTGACATTTCAGAGGGAGTCCAAACCTCCCTTGAAGGTGACTGATGTTCTTTATGTGCCAGGGATGAGGAAGAATCTCATATCCGTCTCAGCTTTGGAGGACAAAGGGTATGAGGTACTGTTCAGGGGAGGACAAGTGTTGATGTATCCTAGGGGCACTCCAGCTGATTCAGCTAGAGTGATAGGTGTACGCCATGCAAAGGTGTACAAGTTTTCATTTTAGTCCCTTGTGGCATTGAGCAGTAGTACCGACAACAGAGCTAGTAGTTCTGAGCTATGTGAGATTTGGCACCGTAGGATGGGACATATGTATCATGGAGCCTTGAGGACCTTGCGGGAGATCACTATAGGTGTGCCAGATTTCAGTACTGATCACTTTGATACTTGCAGAAGATGTGTGATGGGCAAGTTTGCCGAATCCCCTTTTCCCAGCAGTGACAACAGAGCGACTGGGATACTTGATTTGATTCATTTTGATGTGAGCGGTCGGATGTCTCATGTTTCCTTGAGTGGATATGAGTACTATGTTTTATTCATTGATGATCACTCCAAGAGGACCTGGATTTATTTCTTGAAGACCAAGAGTGAGGTCTTTAAGCGGTTTCAGGAGTATAGAGCTCTTGTGGAGACACAGACAGGTCGGAAGATCAAGTCCCTGAGGTCGGACAATGGGGGAGAGTACACCCTTGGAGAGTTTGTTGATTATTGTGTGGAGGCAGGCATTAGGAGGGAGTTCACTGTTCCTTACAACCCCCAACAGAACGGGGTTGCGGAGAGAAAGAACAGATCCATCGTAGGGGTTGCCAAAGCCATGTTACATGATCAGGGGTTGGCATTGTTCTTGTGGGCAGAGGCCTGCAACACAGCTGTTTACTTGCAGAACAGGAGTCTACATCGTGCCTTGGGGCACATGACTCCGGAGGAGGCTTTCTCTAGGAAGAAGCCTGATGCTGGTCATCTTCGTATCTTTGGATGCATTACATACTCCTACATACCCAAGGAGAAGAGGACCAAACTATAGCCCACCGCAGAGAAGGGTACCTTTGTGGGCTACAGTGAGAGCTCAAAGGCCTTTTAGATTTACATTCTTGCACAGAGGAAAGTTGTTGTTAGGCAGGATGTGAAGTTCGAGGAGGACAAGGCCTTTAGGAGGTCACGGGAGAGCCAGACCTTCAGCAGCAGTTGAGTCAGTCGCAGGGATCAGGAGGATCAGGAGGTACATCTATTAGAATGTCAGGTCCGTCAGTGAGTAGTGGCTCGCCGAGCCAGAGGGGTGGTGCTCTGAGCAGTTCACAGAGCAGTTCACTAGGGAGTCCACTGATGGACAGTTCACACGGTACCTCAGCTTCTACAGGTTCAGGTGCAGGCAGGAGGACAACAGACAGGCAATCATGAGTTCAGGCTACTGATGGTGATGAGGAGGAGTTTCATTCTCCTATGGGAGAAGCATGCTCAGGGAAGAGGAAGCCCAAGTGGCGTGAGGACACCTTGAGAGATGCCACATCTGTTGCTGAGCCGAAGAGGCCGGTCAGAGAGAGTAGACCACATGAGAGGTTTTGTAGCTATATGGCAATGGTTACCGGCATCCTTGACTCTGAGCCTTCTAGCTATGAGGAGGCAACTAGCTAGCAGGTCTGGAGAGAGGCCATGCAGGAGGAGTATTTTTCTACCATGAAGAATGATGTTTGGGAGGTGGTGCCGAGGCCTGAGGGCAAATCCGTGGTTACTTCTAGATGGCTTTACAAGGTAAAGCATGCTGCAGATGGAAACATTGAAAAATTCAAAGCGAGGTTTGTGGCTAGAGGGTTCTCCCAGGTAGAGGGAGTTGATTATGAGGAGACCTTCGCTCCCGTGGCTCGATATACTTCGATCTGCTCCATTATATCAATAGCAGCAGAGATGGGTTGGAAGATCCACCAGATGGATGTGAAGACTGCATTTCTCAATGGCTTCATACAGGAGGAGGTGTACATTGAGCAACCACAGGGCTTTGAGGTGCATGGGAAGGCGTCCCATGTGTGCAGACTGAAGAAGGCCCTTTATGGCCTGAAGCAAGCTCCCAGAGCTTGGTACTCCAGGATAGATACATATTTGCAGGGGATGGATTTCACAAAGAGTGAGGCAGATCCAAACCTTTACTTTATTGTGATAGGTGAGGATCCTCTCATTCTGGTGTTGTACGTGGATGACTTGATCATTACAGGTGCAGAGAGACTCATAGAGCACTTCAAGAGAGATCTTGCGGCGGAGTTTGAGATGAAGGACATCGGCTTGATGCATTACTTTTTGGGTTTGGAGGTGTGGCAGGAGGAGGGGCATTTCTTCCTGGGGCAGGGGAAGTATATTGTGGACATCCTTAGCAGATTCCACATGGAGGATTGTAGACCCATGTCGACACCGATGATTACCAATTGGAAGAAGCTTCATGCTTCGGATTCCGAGTTGGTGGATCCAACATTGTACAGGCATCTGATTGGTTCCTTGATGTATTTTGTCAACACTAGACCAGATATCTGTTTTGCAGTCAACACGATGAGTCAGTTTATGTGTGAGCCTAGGAAGGTTCACTGGGTGGCTGCAAAACACATTTTGCGGTACTTGCAGGGGACAGTGGATTATGGTCTGGACTACAGGCAGGGAGATGGAGTGAGATTGGTAGGATACACTGATTCTGATGGGCAGGTTGTGCTTTTGATAGGAAGAGCACTTCAGGGTGCTGTTTTGGGTTGAGTTCAGCAGTAGTGTCATGGTTCAGCTGGAAGTAGTAGTCAGTAGCACTGAGTTCAGCAGAAGCAGAGTATATGGCAGCCAGTCTAGCTAGTTTTGAGGCCATTTGGCTTCGCAAGATGTTGTTTGGCTTATTTGGTCAACCGTTGAGACCTTCAGTGATTTACTGTGATAATCAGAGTTGCATTTAACTCACGAAGAATCCAGTATTTCATGACAGGTCAAAGCATATCGGGATCAGATATCATTTCATCAGAGACTATGTTCAGAAGGGAGCTATGAAGCTTGAGTATATTTCCACTGATGAGCAGGTAGCAGACATTCTTACCAAAGCTTTACCACGGGGCAAGCATGTTTACTTCAGAGACAAGATGGGTGTGGTGAGGAACACCTTCCTCGGTAAGAGGGAGTGTTGAAATTTGGTACCGGAGGACAGGTGGTTCCCTTAGGCTTTGATCTTTGGCCTAGGGAAAAAGTGTCCAAAAGATTTTAATTTTTCTCCTAAAGTGACTTTATAATTTTTATAAAGTTAAATCTAATTTAAAAGTGACTTTAAGTGATAAAGTTACTAAAGTCTAATTTTAAAGTGACTTTAATAAAGTTAATGTAAAATTAGAAAGGAAAAACGACTTTGGAAATAAATGACTAAGTGGGTTTTTATTAAAGTGGGGTGAGTTAAAAAATAAAATGTGAGATTTAAATGAACATTTAATCTCAGCCCTAGATCTCAATCTATTTCAGCCATTGGATTTAGAGGTTACCCCAAAGTCACTTAGGATTAGATTAAAGGAGGAAAATGAGGCAAAAGGTCATTCATTCTTTCTTGAGCAGATTGAGAGAAGGAGTGCAAGAGAGCAAGGGAGATTTCTGGACAAGGAGGAGAAGGAGACAACAGCTTGGCACACATTCCAAGGCAGCAATTGAGCAGATTTGTACAACTGATTCAACACACAGTGAAAGGTTGATTTTGGCATGATTTTCTAGAAATCCGTACCGCTGGTTTGCACAAAAATCGAGTGGTTTGCACAGAAATCGAGGAACAATTTGTTGTTTTTTCTGCATGCAAATCGAGGTCCGTACAGTGCATCTATTGCAGTTCGTACAACGCATTTAATGTAGGCCGTACAGCAGCATTTAAGGCTGAAAGTGGGCACAGAAATCAAGGAGGCCGTACAACATTTATTGCTGTCCTGTTTGCTGTAATTTCCAGTTTGCTGTGAGGCACGGGAAAAGAGATAAGTTGTAAATTTGCTTGCTGATTTTTTGCAGAATATTTCTCACTGTAAAAAAGGCATTTTCAGAAATAAAGAAGAGCTCTCGCACTGGTTTTCCCCAAGAGTTGTAGGGGGTTTTTCCAGGGTCACATTGACCAAAAATCACTGTGTTCAAATGTGTTAAATGACTATTTGTACCTGTTGATTTATTTATTTATTTATTTATTTATTTATTTATTTATTTATTATTTTTTTTTTTTTTATATTCTTGCATTTTCCAGCATTCTGTAAAATTTCCAGAATTTGTGTTTTCAGCAAAAAATTATTTTTTCAGTGGTTGAATGTATGGATATGGGAAAGGGCATTTAACTATATGGGAGAAATAAGGTGAAACTGAAAATCGGGGTGAGAAATGAGAAATTTCTACGGACTACGATAATGTGAATCCCTCGAATGGTTAGGCTACTGATCAACTTGCTAGTTTGATTGTGTCTCCATTAGATCCTACTCCAAATGCATTTCCTATCGAATTGACAATTAAGCCTCCCAAAGGCGTTATCCATAAATCTGCATTCAACGCTCGTGTAAGAGCTACTCATAATTATAACATAGTTGAGGATCTAGCTCAGGCTCCTTCAATTATGTAAACTCTTGAGGTGTTGCAAAATTGTCTTGCCCAGAACAAGGCTTTGCTCTCTGTTATTGGATGTGTATTGATCCCTCAGATTCCAACCTTGTAGTTTTTAACAACGAGAATTATACACCTCGACTTCTGACTCAATTAGCTTTCACAATTCAAGTTGTTGTTTACAGTAAGACCATCCATCGTTCCATTGTGGACGAAGGAGCTTCAACTTGTATCATATCAATTTCTTGCTGAAGGCCATTGGTTCTCCCAAATTAAATCAATCACCGACTACTCTAAGGCTTTTGTCGGAAGAGACTTCAAGCCTTGTGGTATTCTGAATTCATTAGAAGTAGAATTAGGTGGCAAGACGATGTCGGTGGAAGTTGAAGTTATCGACATATTGTTAGATTATAATCTTCTACTAGGTCGTAGGTGGGTTTATGCTATGGCTGTTGTCGTTTCAACATATTTTAGAATGATCGTTTTCCCTCAGAAGGGAGGGTATAGTAGCCATTGATCAGCTCACTTTCTTTGCCACCAATTCTCAAGTTACTGGAAGTATCCCTCTTGTGGTAGAAACCCCACATCCGTATTAGCATGTTGGGGTGGGATTGCTTAAGGATTTGTCCCCATGGGAACCTTTTCTCTTCCTCCTCTTGAAAACTCTAATCCGATTGCCTATGTCAACATGATATCTTCTTGTACTACTCCATCTGATCCTTAGATAGTGCTAGACGAATCTAATATTGACACTTTTGGTGACCGCATGCCGCTCAGTCCCATTGAGTTCGACTGTGAAGCCATTTACTTGGCCTGTGCAGTGCATTTTACTCTTTCCTCTTTGATCAATTGGGTTGATCATTCCTTAGATTATGACACATCCTTTGATCCCTTCTCTTGTACATTTTCTACTGATGAGAGTATCATGGACATCATGAAGCTGGATAATGTGTCGTGGGACGATCATCATCATCGTTCCTCCTTGCTAGATTCCTTCGAGGATAATCTTAGTGAACTCTATCGGCCCCATGTCGTTGAGATGTCTGCGAATTCCATATCCATCCATGATATTGATTCTGAGAAGAATTTGTCGAATATTGAAGAGACGATCTGTTAAAATATGCAACTGCGATCTACGGTCAAATTCCACTTTTGAAAACTCATTTGATGTATATGATGATTGCATTAAATTCCTCTTTTTGAGAGGACCAAAATCGATCTAAAGATCACCCAAAACAGATAAGGGAAAGTGTACTTATGAAGAAAAGCCCACAGGTGCATATTTGATGAGGTCAACCCTAAAGTAAAGTGGACCCCCTTAGAAGTCTATAAATACAAGTGACCTCTACCTCATTTGGCATCATCATGATACATTCTTCTATTCTCTTTCTTGGTTTTGGCTCGCATAGGTCTGGGGCACGTCTGTGGAGGAACAGGTTCCCTCGAAGATGAAATTGCAGGGTTCGAAGTTGGCATTTATGTTTTAGGGTTTTGGGGCTCAGTTGCAGGAACATGACAGATAGATCTCATTTGCAGTCACTCTCTTCCAGGCTCATCTGTGTGATCGAAGCATTCCAGTCGCATGCACAACTCGTCCTTTGTGCGACCAACATCTAGGGTTTTTGATTCTCAGTTGCAAATTGTAGTCATTGGCTTATAGGTTCTACAGAGCGACTCGAACCTTTCTAGTCACACACATGACTCCTTCGTGCAATCGAGACCTAAATGATGAAATTTTAGTTGTCCGAAGATTTCGCTCAGTCATTGTAGTGTTCGACAGTTGATCGTAGAAAGGGACAATTCATTACAGGGTTTTGAATCAGGGTTATGAGTATAAGCATTGCTGGATTCATTTCATGGATATTGTAGTTGTTTTTGTTGGATAGTTGCATAGATGAAGATATGGATCATTGTACCCTCTTTCGCTGAATCATTCAATGACAATCTAATAAGAAGAAGAATTTGAAAGGGTTTTCCCTATAGTGGGTTTTCCCCTGGCCTCCGACCAATCTTGGTGTTTCTATGTGTGAATGCTTTTCTTCTATTGTTCCTTTATGTTCTGCTGCATTGATGATGATGATATTGTTCTTTCTATATAATTGCATATGCTACTGAATAATGATGTAAATCTGAATAATGTTATGATGTTGTGGGGTGAATGTAATGTACTAATGAAGAAATGCAATTATCAAATCAAAGAACAATATAACCCTAAGAAAATTTAACACGACCCCTCACGATATTTTGATCAAACCCGCTATTGTCGAAAACGTACATATCAGTGTGTCTTGCTCTCCTGATGAGATCAAGACCTATAAAGCCCTTATCTAGGAACTAGAGATGTTTTCGCCTGGTTATATGAAGAGATGCCAGGTATTGACCCAAACATCATTGTACATGAAATCAAGACATATCCCAATACTAAGGCAGTTAGGCAGCGCCTCTGTCCGGTCCATTCCAGGAAGGTTGCCGCTATTAAATTCGAAGTTTTCAACTTCTGCATGCTAGTTTCATCTACCCAGTACCTCTAATTGATTGGGTGTCAAACATTGTTCCTATCACGAAGAATCAGGGAACAATACATGTGTGTCGATTATCGGGACATCAATTGTGCTTGTCCTAAGGACAATTATCCTACCATGTTCATTGATTAGTTTGTTGATGATTGTGCTGGTTGTGAAATGTTTTCGTTTATGGATGGCTTTTTTAGCTACAATCAAATCAACAGACCAACACAAGACCACATTTATTTGTCCATGGGTCACATTTGCATATCTAAAGCTCCCTTTCAGATTGAAAAATGTCGGGGCCATGTTTCAAATGGCGATGAATTATGGCTTCCATGACATCATACACATTGTACAACCATATTTGGACGATCTACTTGCTCACTCGAAACATCGTGTTGATCATCCGATGCATCTTAAGGCTATATTTTTATGTTGTTGACACTATAACATTAGGCTCAATCCACACAAGTGTGTGTTTTGTGTTAGCTCCAGTCGATTTTTTGGTTTCGTTGTATTGAAACATGGAATTCATACTGACCCATTGAAAGTCCAAGCGATCCTAGATCTGCCTGCTCCTCCCTCTCTACTTCAGCTTCAACGACTCCAAGGGAAGGCTAACTTTCTATGAAGATTTGTTCCCAACTACACCGAATTGACCAAAGGATTTACTCGCTTGTTAAAAAAAGGGGTTCACTTCCATTGGGACGACACTGCCCAAAAGGAGTTTGATGCCTAGAAAGATGTTATGATTCGGGCATCCTTGTTGTATCCCCTGGATTACCAATACGATTACTTCATGTACGTCACTGCTGCAGTTACTACCACCGTTATGGTATTGGTCCAAGAGGATGATGTAGGGACCGAACATCCTATTTATTATTTGAGTTAGAATCTGAATGATACCGAGATCAAATATACTCACGTTGAAAAATTAGTTTTGGCAGCGGTCCAGGCTGTCCAAAGGTTTCGTCACTATATCTTGCTTCGCAAAACTATGGTTGTTTCCGATTGCAACCCAATGACATACATCTTGTCATGACAATTGCTGGGGGGTAAGTACTCCAAATGGATTGTCATCCTCCAGAAGTTCAATTTGGAATTCATCAAATCCAAGTCAAAGAAATCAATTCTTTTTGCTGAGCTGATCTGCGACCTTCCCACTACCGATGTTGAACCAACGTTTGACAATTCTATTCCAGACGAGTTGTTGTTCCTGTTCAAGTCATCTGACCTATGGTATGGAGACATTATCGTATATCTCCAAGCCCAAACTTTCCGGCTCGATACCTCTCGCTCTGACCAACGACATATTCGATATCAAGCTAAAAATTACATCATAATCGACGACACCCTCTATCGACATGGTATTGATACAATTTTTCGAAGGTGCCTCACTCATTAAGAGGCTAAGAAAGCCCTGAACGAATGCAATGTTGGGTCATGTGGTGGACATATGTTTGGTTATGGCACTGTACCAAAGATTGTGTGCTGGCTACTTTTGGGCTACCATGTTTCACGACTACATCCTCGCGGTCCAAAAGTGTCATGCCTACCAGATATACAATCACAAATCCTGTGCTCCACCTAATCCTTTGCATCATGTTATTGCCGTTGAACCTTTCGCGAAATAGGGCATTGAATTCATGACATGTAACTCTCACTCGGTCGGGGGGAATGGCTACATCACTGTGGCGGTAGAATATTTTACCAAGTCGGTCGAGGCGATGCCTACATAAAATAACACCGACGAAACAACTGCTTTTTTTTTAATCACATCATTGCACGGTTTGGTGTACCACAAGCTATAGCTATAGACGACGGGAAACATTTCCGTAACCACATGATGTCTGAACTAATTGTCAAGTTAGGCCTCTCCCATGAGAGCTCGACTCCCTACTACCCTCAGGCGAATGGGCAATTTGAGGCCATCAACAAAGTTTTGAAAACAATGCTTCAGCGCATGATAGCGATCCACAAATTGGATTGGCATCTTATCCTATATGCAGCCTTGTGGGCATATCGAACCTCTGTCCGGATTGCTACCGAGTTCACACCATTCCACTTGGTATATGGTTTGGAAGCAATCCTTCCTGTTGAGTGTGAAATTCCATCTCTGAAACTTGTTGTCGAGCTCCTCACTGCCACTTCTGCAAAAGAAGAGTGTCTCTTACATCTGACGTGCTTAGATGAAACTCGACGTGATGGCTAATGAAGCTCATAAGAAACATATTAAGGTGCAATACGACAAGAATGTCAAGCCTCTTGTCTTCTCGGAAGGTGACCTTGTCTTGTTGTATGATAAGGGGTTTGAAAAGTTAGGATTGAGGAAGTTCGAGCTAATGTGGCTAGGCCCAATAATTGTTAAACATGTTCTTGTTAAAGGGGCCTACGAGCTTGTTGATTTTGATGGAGTTCCATTGGTGCAGCCTAGAACTGGGCTGTACCTGAAAAAATACTATGTGTAAGTTATTTTTGCATAGTTCACTGTGTATGTGTTGTATATAAGTGTGTTGAGTGTGTTCCCTTCGGAGTTTCTTACGGTTTCTGTTAATCTTGTTTACATTTGATTTGCAGATGTTAGCATCCCTTCAACCATATGTTGGTTACGTTGATGGCGCTAGTCGTAGAACTCAAAACCTTTCTTCCGCAGCATGGGCTATATATGCTCTGAGTGGCGAGTTAGTGAGTTTACAAGGGATTTGTATTGGTCGCTCTACAAATAATATCGCTAAGATTGAACTATTGTCTGATGTTATTTCTCATGGTATCCGCCGTATAGTTATTAGACTTGACTCACAACTTGTAGTACTACAGTTTACTAATGTCTATTCAGTTAGAAGTCCAACTATGCTTCGTATGTTCTTAAGGGTTCACCTTTTGGAAAGATATTTTGATTATATCCAATATCAACACATTTCTAGAAGTCTAAATACATTGACAAATGCATTGGCAAATCATGTTTTAGACAAGCAGTTGCGACATATGTAAATTAAATTCAAATTTCAAATCACATCACATACATTAAACAAGGTAACAGAAGGCATAAGAAACACAGATAGGTAGATAACTGTATATATATCAAAGTTTGGTTTTACAAAAACTCGTGTTCGAGACACATATGGCCACACAACTTGTCATATCAAAAAATATTCATGCAGTCAAAATACGACTATATAAGCCTCCTAATAGACTAATCATGATGATCATGATAGCAAGCAACTGCGTGAGCTATCTTGCATAGTAGCCGGTTGATACGGCTAGACACGCCAATAGTATGATGCTATAGTCTCATAGGGATTTGGTCGACCCTAGCCTCAACTATGCCCTGGGTCAATCCCTCCATGTGACGCTCGACCTCTGCAAGAGTCTCGACCACATTGAGATCCTGCAATACCTCTTGTCATCTTGCAACAACCTATACTCCAACTGGTGCCTGCTGTGGATCTCCTGCACGTTGAAGATAGGAAGAACCCACAGGTCGAACGAGTTCAATGTATGCATGTAAAAATCGATAGTTTAGTTTCGGATACACATAGAAAATACAAATAAATTGTAAAACTTAAAATATGATCAAAATGTTTTGTTTTACCTATGGCACCCCATTGCTCGCCATCAGGAAGCACAAGCTCTGTGTCTTTGTGGAAATTCATCCCAACATATGGATAGTCTTCAATCATAATGAATTGCATGCGCAACCATTGGAAGAAGGCTAGTGTGAAGCTCATAGAAGATGGAACTGCATGTCTGGACACGAGATCCACCCATCTCCTCTTCCGTGGGACTCTCGGATATGCGAGCTCGAGCGAGATATGTTGTGGTTGGAGCAATGGAATCCACTCCAAGGAAAATGAAATCAAAATCAAACCATACCCAAAGTTCTTCAATCGTCCATCCTTTGCTTTGGTAAGTTGTTAACTTAGGAAATATTTAAAAATCACTAATTGACCTAATTAAGACATTTTCCCTAGGTGAAACTTAGGAAATTTACACAGGCTTGGTATAATCAATTCCTTTATATTCCTAGTGTTGATTTTTCCTTGGGCTAAATTCAACTAGAAGGAGTGTGTTGGCTTGTGGAAGGGTTTTGCATGTGGTTTATGTCTTAGTTCCTCAAACCAACTCCTTCCCATGGTAAATTCTTCCATTTTAGGGCTAATATCACAAGCCCTAGGTAAAATTGCCCCAGGGTAAGCCCTAACTTAAACCTAGGCTTCAACTTGGCCTTATTGAAGGCTTGTTGCTCCAAATATTGATCATACCTATCTTATCCAGCCTTTCCTTGGCCTTGTACATCTTGGTGAGCCTTTCCCTTTGCCTCATCAAACCCTAGGTCATGTGTGCCCTAGATAGGCCTCTTGGAGGGCACACTTCGCCTTGTATTTGTTGATTTGATCCTTGTCCTTAAGTTGAGTGTCATTCTCCAGCCTATCCTTGTCACCTCTAGGCTCGAGATTTTGAATATCTATTAGGTGACCCACATAGGGAAGCCTCCCCTGTGTTGAATATCCACTAAAGAGTAGGAGGTGGTGGCTGTGGTGATAGTGGGCCTCCACCTCAGAGTGTTGTCCCTTGGTCTAGTCCTTGTCTTGTGATGCCTCTCACAAGCCCTATTATATTTTGAGGCAACAGGGTGGTGGAGAGATTTCTGTTGTGCAATATCGAGATGAGTGCGAAGATGTTATTCATGTTCCACTTCCATTATTGACATCTCCAAAATTAGCTATCTATAATTTCAGAGTAGGGTGTCCATTTCCGGTGGTATACCTAAATAATATTGTGGTAAGAAAAGTTTGTATTTGGTCCTTGTCGAGGTAAAGTAGGGTGTCATATGTAAATCTTGTATTAAAATAGGGTGTCTGGTTGATCGTAACATTTAGGGATTTTTTAATATTGCACTATGAATAATAGATGTTTGCTTATATTGTTCAAATTGTGGACAAAGTGAACAAGGACAAACTATCAATGAAGTGGTGACGTACGTAAAAAAATTTCAAAGTTTTATTTGAGCGAAAATTTAAACATCTTATGTTTTTCAGGGTACTACGTTTTTTTTGTGATTTTTGCCTTAGATTTGGTTGGAAATTCTGAAATTGTATATTTTAGTTCTTGAGACTACATCAATGATCATTCTAGTGCCTTGGGGTATTTGAGGATGTTGAATCAATTTACACATTCAAAATGTGATTTAAGCAATGTAATATAGTGATTTCATTAACAATTATATCACCAGAGTCCAGTGTGGTTGCCAAAAAAAATAAAAAACATAAAAAACTCATCCTTTTATTTGTAGCTTTGGATTGTTATGATAATGTTTTATTAGATTTTGAGTTATATTTTTAAATGGAATTTTGGGTCATTGTCACCATAATATTTCCAAATTGTCACTAGCACAACCATGAACACTAAATGTTGCTTTATATCTATGCCAACTGTGTTGAAAATATAACCAATACTGAGAAGGGGGTGAATCAGTACTAGACACTTTTACTAATTGTTTAAACTTCAAAGACAAGATGCAAATAATACTTATCAACAACACATTAATTTATGCACGAAACTTGTTTTAAAGAGTTTTAATTTTTACAAGTACCAACTTGAAGGAGGCTACAACTTCTTAGTTTATCAACTGGAAGGAGGCACTGACCTCTTAATTTACAGGCTTCAACCTGAAGGAAGCTACAACTCCGCTGCCTTACACCACTGTGCCACCTTTGCTTTAATAAAGAGAAATAAAGGCTCCCATGCTAGGGATATTGGCCCTCTCACATGCACTTCAATATTAATCCGCCTTGCTCTTGAATGTTGTGCCTTTTAAGAGAAACAACCAAGCCCTGCAATATAGCAATGAAAGACTCCAATCCAAGCTGCTCTAAGGCTGCTGTTCTCCAAGAAATCAACTCCACAAGACGGTCCTCAAAGCAGTCTAAAACAAAGCTAAAAACCCTTAAACATGTGCCAAAAATGTTCCCCAAGAAAATCACTTAAATCAACTCTTCTCTACTTCTGGTTTTTCCAAGAAATCTGCTCCACAAGACGGTCCTCAAAGCAGTCTAAAACAAACCTAAAAACCTTTAAACATGTGCCAAAAATGTTCCCCAAGAAAATCACTTAAATCAACTCTTCTCGACTTCTGGTTCATGAGCTATAAACCTTAGAAACCCTTCTTTTCTGCTCTTCCTTGAACAGATCCGAATTTACTTTGAGCGAATAAGTTAAAATGCTCCTTCTCATGTCTATTTATAGTGCATTTGGGGTTTAGACTGGGCCGACTTGTCCACTGGCTAGACTTGCTTGTATCACTGGCAGAATGTATAGTGAATATTCAAAAAATTATTTCTCCTCAACTGTGAAGAGTTGGAGGGAGTGCCATATACTGGTGGAAAGGTCTTGGAATAAGCTTTCCAACCATATATGTTATTCTTCTGTTTGAGTTAGGTAAATGGAATAAAAATGCATTCAAAGATAAGATATCCAAATGGGGCATCAAAAATCCAAAAATCAATTCTCCTCAACCGTGAGGAGATAGAGGGAGTGTCATATGCTGTTGGAAAGGTCTCAGAATAAGCTTTCCAACCATCTATGTTATGCTTCCATGTGAACTAGGTAAATGGAGTAAAAATGCACTCTCTTTTGCTTGGACAACCTGTAATATGAATGACAACTTCTTTCAACAAACTGTTCCTTTTTATATCAGTTATTTGGTGCTTAGAGCAGCATTTTGAGATTCATGAACCATCTAATTTTGGTGATTGTGACTTAAAGAGCGTTTATTGACATTTTCGCTGAAGTTTCGAGGTTTTAATTTGGCTGTGTTTGAAATCATTTGGAGATAATTGTTGCTTCAGTTAGCCAAAATCTTATAAAGCCAAGTCACCAATGCTAATGTAAAGGTTGTATAAGTCGGGTCTTCGCTTTCTCTGCATTAGCCAACTTCCATAAGTGTTACACTGTTAGACTATGCATGAATTAGAGGGAGGAGTTAGAGGGAGTGCCATACACTGTTGGAAAGGTCTTGGAATAAACTTTCCAACCATTTATATTATTCTTTCATTTGAGAAATGAGGTGAAAAGAATTCAAAGATAGGGTATCCAAATGGGGCATCAAAAATCCAAAAATGATTTCTCCTTGTGAGGAGTTAGACAGGAGTGTCATATACTTTCCAACCATTTATGTTATTCTTTCATTTGAGAGATGAGGTAAAAAACATTCAAAAATAGGGTATCCAAATGGGACATCAAAAATCCAAAAATGATTTCTCCTTGTGAGGAGTTAGAGGGAGTGTCATATACCATTGGAAAAGTCTCAGTATAAACTTTCCAACCATCTATGCCATGCTTCCATGTCAACTAGATGAATGGAGTAAAAATGCCCTCTCTTTTTTTTGGACGACCTTTAATATCAATGGCAACATCTTTCAACAAACTATTCTTTTTATATCTGTTAGTTTGTTAATATAACAGCATTTTGAGATTCATGAACCTTCTGATTTGATAATTGTGATTTGAAAGCCTCTATTGACATGGCCGCTGAAGGTTCGAGGTTTTCATTTGGCTGGGTTTGGAATCATTTGGAGATAATTGTTGCTCCAGTTAATCAAAAGATTATAAAGGCAGGTCACCAACGCTAATGTAAAGGTTCTATACGTGGGTTCTTCGCCTTCTCTGCATTAGCCAACTTCCATAAGTGTTACACTGTTAGACTATACATGAATTGGCTACACTCACGCTTAAACTTTTGCAAATACATGCTATGTTGCAATCGTCTATTTTCTTGCACAGACCCACAAGATGTAGAATTGTAGAGTCCTTGATGCCGGATAGGAAAGTACACATCTTAGATTGCAGATTTTCAGAGTTCCAATTCATGTTGGAGACATAATTTCTGGAAAAGAAGGCGGAGAAATTGCAATGTCCGATGTTTTGGGTGAAGACTTCACCCATTTTTCGGGACCCTAAATTTGAAAATTCATAGGCCAAAATAAGAGTTTTAATGGAGTTTTAGGTTTTTGTGCATGCTGGCGTAGATGTGTTCTCGTATGTTTCATCTGATTTTTTTCCTTCAAATGCATTTTCATATACATGGATCAAAACTTATTATCGTTTTACGCAGGCACTGCTTTTCGATATTTGTTCTAACACTGAAACCATTTCTGCACACAGGGTTTGACTGCAAAGCAATTTTGGAACTTTGGTTGCATTAAACGAAACGGAAGCCTTTTTTTGAAGCAGTAGAGAAAATAAAAGCAGAGTTCGCGCTACTTGGATTAGTCTCTTTAATGCTGGACTGCCACTGAAGCTGAATTTTTAATATTCCTTCTGTTTCAGATTTGTTCTAAACCTGATCCATTTTTGCATGGAGGTTGTGATTGCACAACTGTTTTGGAACTTTGGTTGCATAGAACCAAATGAAAGTTTCTCTTTGAATAATTGGAGACAATGAAAGCGGAGCTGGGGCAACTTTCTTGAATTTGCTGGACACATATTTTACAGGTATTGCCAATTGCACTGTTCACAACCCGCATGGAAAGGACTTAGGCAGTTATAGCATGTTGATATTATACATACATGAGAAATTGGATATGATGTAACAGTAGGGGAGGACGAGGAACAGCAGGTCTCCCCCTCTAACAAACCTTTTTAAAGCAATGAAACTCCACATTTGGCACAGAACTATCAATAGATATTAGCGAGGAAAGGAAGTTCCAAGAACCAGCCCAAGGAGAATGTAGCGAAGGACCTGCTGATGCCCCCTCCAACAAGGCTTTTGAAGATCTCCCCACTAACAAGCGTTTTGAAAGCGATGAAACTCCACATCCAGGACAGAACTTAGAAGTATAAGTAAATATTAGTAAGGAAATAAGTCCCCAATATCCCAGCGCAAGAAAAATGTAGCCACGGACCTCTTGATGCTCCAACTGAAGCTATATTAATCCAAGCTGCAGAGTGTTGTTATAATTGGCCAACAACGAGAGTTCATTCACCATTGTGATGCCCTGTATTGTTGGAAAATGTTAATGTGTATTGTTGACTGATACAAGTTGATAAGATTATAGACCGAAGGGATAGGTTGGTTGGTCCGACCCTTTTCATTAATGTGTAATGCCCAGGGAAGTAGCTAATGGCATTGGCAAAGCACTTTCTCACTCGATTCAAGCAAGAGAGGGGAGGGAATTATTTTTCCTGGAAAAAAAATGACCAGATTACTGAGGCTGCTATAAAATGTGATAAAATAGTCAAGTCAGGGCGAAACAAGGAGAGCAGGGATCAGTTCTTATGGCCACAATGCTTTTCCATAAATACAACCTGTTATCATTTCTCCTAACATTATCGTTGCATTTGAAAATGTAGCTAGCTATTGTGGAAAAGTGAAAGGAAGCAAAGATCTAGAATACACTCATACACTAATTAATGAGATAAGAACGTGTCTAAATGAAATAAAAACAGTTACAATAATAAACAAAATATTAAATATACACTACATAAAAATATACAATCATTAGATAACAATATGGAAAAAACCTTTCACTGTAAATCTTACTCAATGCATTATTCAACAACTAAATCTCAAAATCACACTCTATGAGTTATTCACAGCTAAATAGTTAAAATACATTACAGTCTCCGTTCTTTCAACAATAGTGTTTAGTGATAGCATAAGGATCTTAGAGAAATTCTAGCAGCATGATAGCAAGTTTAAACTCACACTCTAATTTTTTCAATCCCAGAACTCAATAAACATGAATAACAAAACTATAAACCATTTATGGGTTTTCATTTCTATGTGCTGTAAACCATAAAAAATTAGTCGACCCACTATTTATGCTTAGCCTTCATTGCCTACTAGTTATCTCCATTTACTCCCTACCACCATTCAACAATTGTTTCTTGCCATTGCTTTGCATTTATTCTTGCTTGACTATAGTATTGCAAGGTGTATAACACACTTGTCCAACATTCTCTCACTTGCCATATACTTTGCAAGAGTACAAGGGAAAATGCATCAAACTGTGAGCTAATTGCTAAAGGGCACATAGACAATATATGCTGATTTTTGTGTAGCATCAGGAGGTATTCTTGCATGACTAGAGGGTCTTCAAGTTGATCTAGAAGAATTATGTAAATTTTTATTTTATAAAGTCAAGTCGGCCCGAGGGAAGTCAGGGTGGTCAACAAGTGAAGGGACATATCCCTTAGACATGTATAAATAAGATGTTAAGATGCCTCATTTAGAGACCAATGAAGAGAAAATTTCTCTCTTTATCATCGAGTTTGACCAACATTCTTGAGGTCACATGTGAGAATTCAACCAAGTTTGGTCGCAACAAATTGACCGAAGTTGATCACAAATATTTGACCAAATTTTACCATAGGGCATTGATCAAATCTAACTGCAAGTTAGATTGCAGATTGCAGGCCGTTGACCATAGGGCTGAATTTGACCATAGGTCGAAGTTTTGACCAGAGTTGACCAATTGTTGAATTTGACTAGGTTTGATTTTTATTTTGACTTGGATATTGGTGTAGATTTCTAGACGAATTACTGATTTGTAAATTTTGTTCGAGAATAATTTTTCCTAGGAAAAGTTGTTGGGTTTTTTCCCAAGGTTGGGTTTCCTAGGGTAAATTTTTTGTCTCTATTGTGCATGGTTGTCTTTCTATGATCTTCACTGTTTCCGCTGCATTTACTATTGAGATTTTCTATATGTAATTGCTCAATGATATTAGTGGCATGAGAAAATTGTTTAAAAATCATTAGGCAATATTATGAGATTAGAAAATTGTATTCTACTGCACTTGCCATAGAATTTCAATAATAGACTCACATCGATGCATTTGCAGTGTTATGTAAAATGTCAACTTTTTTCTAGTATCACATTTCCATCTTCTACCATGTCCCTAATGAAACAATACTAAATATTATATGCTTTGTCTTCACTTGAAAGGTTGGATTTGTAGCTAGATAAATGGGGCACAATTTACTATCACATGGGTAATAACTTTTGACATAGTTGTACTTTTAAACACAATTACATATTTCAAATTGTCTCCCTATAGGCATGAGTAGTTGTTATATGCTCTACCTTTGCATTTGACAAAGTGACAAAATCTTCTTGTTTATCCAACCCATTACCCCTCCAAACCATTGAGATACATATCTACTTGTAGATTTCTTGCTATCTACATCCCTTGCCTAATTAGAATCCACATAACCTTGTATATTGTTTGAGTGTTGTTCCCTTGGATCATGTCCATGATAGCAAATAGAATCTTCAAGAGTACTTTGTTAATACCTAAATACCTTCTTCATTGCAATATAGTGTTTACATCTAGTGATTAACCATGAATTGGCTCAAAAATCCCACTACTTGCACAATGTATGGTCTAGTACAAACCATAGCATACATGAAACTAGCAACACTAGCATAAGGAATACGAGCCATATCCTCAATCTTTGTGGGTGTTGTACGTTGTTGCTCAATTCAAAGCTTAGTTCCTGTTGTAGCTCCTAGAGACAACCTTGGATTATGTCCCTAATGAAACAATACTAAATATTATATGCTTTGTCTTCACTTGAAAGGTTGGATTTGTAGCTAGATAAATGGGGCACAATTTACTATCACATGGGTAATAACTTTTGACATAGTTGTACTTTTAAACACAATTACATATTTCAAATTGTCTCCCTATAGGCATGAGTAGTTGTTATATGCTCTACCTTTGCATTTGACAAAGTGACAAAATCTTCTTGTTTATCCAACCCATTACCCCTCCAAACCATTGAGATACATATCTACTTGTAGATTTCTTGCTATCTACATCCCTTGCCTAATTAGAATCCACATAACCTTGTATATTGTTTGAGTGTTGTTCCCTTGGATCATGTCCATGATAGCAAATAGAATCTTCAAGAGTACTTTGTTAATACCTAAATACCTTCTTCATTGCAATATAGTGTTTACATCTAGAGATTAACCATGAATTGGCTCAAAAATCCCACTACTTGCACAATGTATGGTCTAGTACAAACCATAGCATACATGAAACTAGCAACACTAGCATAAGGAATACGAGCCATATCCTCAATCTTTGTGGGTGTTGTACATTGTTGCTCAATTCAAAGCTTAGTTCCTGTTGTAGCTCCTAGAGACAACCTTGGATTGCTTACAAGACCAGTGCTTGGGCACAGGGAACTGGAAACATCACTTATGTTCTATATATATATATATATATAGGGAATGGATTGGTTCATTTATCCAAAGAAATAAAACATGGATTTTTGGTACTTCCTCATAAGTTCAGGTTTTAGAAATAAGCATAAAAATAGTGGAGGCCAAGTGTTTCAAGGTCTTACAACTTAATAAGCTTTTGTAGAGCAGATGAGAGAGGACCAAGAGAAGGAAAAACTCATTACATAGAGCAAAATGCTTCAAGCATTCTACACTTAACACATAGAGCTTGAAGCATTAAGGATTTCTATACTTATTTGAGTTACAAGCAGAAATAATGAATGAAAGAAGAATTGAAAGCTATGATTCATTTGTTGCAGATTTAAAGATATAATTTCAATGGTTCACACAAGCATATTCATGAACAATGTTGAGACATGAATATGTGAAATAGTTACAAGTATTTGCATTAACATGTAGATTCTAATGAATCCGTGAAGGAGCTTGAAATATTTCTAGCAACTATAATTGCATGAATCCAGGGAAGAAGCATGAACATAAAAATGAGTTTAACAAAGGGAACATATATTGTAATACTTGAAGGGGGAATCACCACTGTTTCCTTGACATTTTGAAAAAGATCTGTATTACAAAGAGATACAATCTGAAAATAGCATGCAGTGTTTTCTATAGAAATTTTGAACCTTTCCTAAGTCTTACTTTCCCCTATTTATCTGGAGAAGGGAGCAAAAACAATCATTACAACAAAATATCTCTAGCCTAATCTAAGCTGTCGGGTCGACTAGCTGTCTCAGTGAGTGATGGCTCTGTGGCCCAAAACATTGCAGAATTAAAAGCCTCATTGAAAGGAGGCACGTTACAATACAACAAATAAATAAACAAAAGATGTAAAATATACAAAGATTTCCTTGCCCATCTTGTGATCGTCTCTGCTGTAGGGAGCTTTTCTACTTAAGGTATGGCTTCCTGCACTGCTTCACCCACCTCTGTCTTTTCTGCCTTTAATTCATTCAGCGCTGGCTCCCAGACTCGTGTCACAGTGGGCTTCTTCTGGATCAACCCATCTCGTGCTTTGAATGCACCACTTGTTCCTCTTAAAACCAATAACTACCGACCCATCACGCCCTTTAAACCTCTGTCCTGCACTATCGGTGCCTTGATGTGGTGGGTGATATGAATTACAGTGCAACAATGCTGTCTCTCAGGCGTGGGCCTTTTTTTTCATTTCTCTAAAACAAGTGAAACATGCACTTTTGATTTTGCCCTTAGCCCCCCTTTATTATAGCCCCTCGTGTGGCTTTCCTCATATGATCGGGTGCTGGAACTAGGGACTTAGTGCTCAGGCGCTAAGGCCATCGGACTCGTGTCTGGGAGCCTTTTCCTTTGTATCACAAAATCTCACATATTGGCACTTTACTGCGCTTTTTCCTTAAGCTTCTTCCCCAAACACTTGTGATCACCGATTTGCGAGATCGGGCCCACTTAAGACATCACAATCGCACTGCGGGAGAGGGGGACCCTTTACCTTTTTCCATAGCGCGGGACGACTCTCTGGACGCGAGATCCTTATAGATCATGCCATAATAATTTATCGCATCTGGGGGGCCTTTTTCCTTTGTTGCTTGGAATCCTGCATCTCGGCGCTTGATAGCCTCTTACCTTTAGCTTTTCCCCTTAACAATTGTGATCGTCGATTTGCGGGGTGACGTCATCACTACCATGTGTCACCGTGTGAGTGGTGACATGTGGCACCCAGAAATGGCCCCATTTCACCCTTGAAAACATTGAAACTGGGTGACACATTTCATCTGCCACGTCACTGATGATGTTAACTGCGATGTGGACCAACGAAAGACTGCCACATGGCCCCCTGGAGAAGAGAGAAAAATGTATGGTTGGCTTTGTTTGTGCAGGCATTTCCTTTATTAATGAATTTTGGTCCTTGGCGATTTTGCACTAAATCACAATATCACAATCCCACAAGGTTATTTGGGAGGTAGCCCCTCTGTTCTTGCGATCACCGATAATGCGGGATATCGCCATGTGGAGGAGAGAGAAAAGGGTGACCCAATCTTTGTTTTTTCAAGACTTCCTTTGTTGATGGTTTTCGACCCTCCCAGGAACTTTTTACACTATACCACAGAATCGGCCCCCACATGGTCTTTTAAGTTTGGAACCTGTCGATATGCCTATCTTGCGGGATTGCGGGATGCGAGCTGTGAGATTCACTTTATTCCACCACGTGGAGGAGAGAGAAGGGGGGCCACTCAATCCTGCTTTGTTCCACATTTCCTTTGTATTTGGTTTTTTGGCCTTTCCTGGGACTTTTACATTGTATCGCAGAATCGGCCCCCATAAGGTCTATTAAGTCAGAACCTGCCGATCCACTAATATTGTGGGGTTGCAAGATGCAGGATTTACCACCTTTTGCCACATGGAGGAGTGAGAGGGGGCGAACGGACCTTTGCTTTTCATTGATTTTTTGTGTAAATCAGCCTCTGCCCTCCTCGACGGTTTAACACTATCAACGATCCTCCCCCCCACAATTCCTTAAGGATGGTCCATCAGGTGTTGCGGGGGCCACGCGGGGCTGCTGATTTGCGGGATGCCCTCATACTTAGCCATTTTCTTGGTTTCCTGGGCTTTCCAAAGACGATCTTCAACAAGCTCTAACTTCTGATCCAAGAGTCCTTTTTTGGACTAATATATACCATTGGAAAGCTCTTTCTAAGCACTAGGCAATGGAGAGGGTTTGATTAAGCTCTGAGATCTTTTGTGGCCTGAGAGAGTGGCTCCAAACTTCACTTCTCTTGGGCAACCTTGACCAATTGAAACCCACAATGCAGTGAGTGACAATAGTTCCAATATAAATCAATACATTCATTGCTTTACAATCTACCATGTAAAAACATTGCATCATAGAGTTTACATACTTTGTTTTTACCAAAACTTTCTATTTGCTCTGTGTCTCTGAATCTCCATTTCGAAGACATTTTGCCCACGTCCTTCATATTAAATTGTGTTGAAAGCTAAGGCTTCAAACTATTCACATCCTTATTGTCACTAAATAATGACATATAATCCACATATAAAGTGATAATAAGGAAATGGCTAACATCATCTTTGTAATACATGCAATGATCTAATTTAGATACCAAAAATCCCAATCCCAATGCAAAAGAATTGAACTTTTGGTATCACATTCTAGGACGCTATTTGAGACCATATAAGGATTTTGCTAATTTGCAAGCCAATGACTACCTTTTTCAACATAGTGTTTGGGTTGTGTTATATAGATCTCCTCCTTCAAGGCATCATGTAGGAATGCTATTTTCACATCCATCTATTCTATCTCTCAATCAAAATTTGTTGCTATATATAATAAGAGCTTAATTCATGTTAAAGTAACAATTGGGGAAAATATCTCACCAAAGTCTATTCCCTTGTCCTAAGAATATCCTTTCACAACCAATCTTACCTTATGCTTTTCAACATAGCCATATAAATAAATCTTCTTTTTGAATACCCATATACATTTAATTGATTTTTGTCCACCAGGGAATAATAGTCAAGTCTTATGTATCATTCTTTTTAAGTGTATCAATTTCCTCATCCATGGTCA
Organism: Pinus taeda; assembly: GCA_000404065.3. Classification (NCBI taxonomy): domain Eukaryota; kingdom Viridiplantae; phylum Streptophyta; class Pinopsida; order Pinales; family Pinaceae; genus Pinus; species Pinus taeda. The sequence goes on along the minus strand of APFE031746975.1, from coordinate 12,983 downwards.
ATTTCTATGACTTCTTGTCTTCCATCTACATTGTCTGTTTCAGAGTTCTAAGCTCATTGGTATTAACAAATAACACAAATATACATTTGAAATAAGAGGGGTTGTAATTATACATGCTTGGTTACCTTGTTTTCCAAGTGGACCTCCTTAAATTTGAAGGTGGAGTTTCTTGCTCCTCTTTTGGAATCTCTAAACCCTCCTCCTCATTAGGTTCATCATGAACTTGTTCATTTTCTAGTTTAGCTTTCGCAGTCTTGGGTGGTCGCTGAACCATTGATTTTCATCCTCTTTCGGTTGCATTGTTGTGGGAGAAGGCTTAACTCCTAAAGATAACATTCTTCCTATACAAAACTTTTTTGCCCACATGGTCCCAAAGCTTGTGCCCATTCACACTAATGCCATAGATGATGAAGATACATTTCACAACCTCATTATCAAACTTCGATTGCTTCTATTTCGGCACGAGTATATGCCTCGCAAAGAAAAACAAATATACACTGAAGTGAGGACTTCTTGCTTTCCCATACCCAAATAGCGGCCTTATCCACTATAGTTGATATGGGAGACTTATTAGTTGAGCAACATGCAATAGCAATCACTTATGCCCATAACTTCTTCTCTAAACCCTCTCCAACATTATAAGTCTCTCCATCAATGTTTTCTTTATCCATTTTGCAACTCCATGCTATTGAGGGGTATATGTAGTTGCCTTATTTCTTTTAATGCAATTTTCTTTACAAAACTTACAAACTTTGTAGAAAAAAATTCACGTCCATTATCAATCCTCAACACCTTAACATTTCTACCAATCTCATTTTCAAGAGAGCTTTAAACTCTTTAAACCAACTGAAAACTTCACATTTAGTTCTAAGAAAATATATCCATGTCCTTTAAAAATAATCAAATGACACATAATACAAAGCCTTATAGATTGAAGAATTTTAAATGGACCAAACACATTAGAATGGATTAAGTCTTGTTGTCACACAATTTGACACCCCAATGCAAAACCCCCACAAGGTATCAAAGCTAAGTGCAACACAATAGTGTTACTACTAGAACCTAGACAATCACTGCCCTCTTTCTAGTGTGAGAGAAACCCAACACAAGGGGGCCTTCTCTAATAGTACCTAGGGTTCCTAAAACAAGACAAGTCAAATATAAGGTCAGCGATGTTACTACCAATCACAACCAACTTATTATGATATGAGAGTCGAGAATTAGTTGATTAATTCAGGTCAATTTCATTTTTAGCTTCTGAGTTTTTTTGGGCAGATTTATGAGGTCTATTATGATTATCAAGTGACATACATTCGTAAAACATTCCAAATCTGAAATCTACTTTTAACTATTATAGGACTTGTTTAAAATATGTAAAAATTGCATTAGAGGTGAAGTAATAAACAACAATAAGTTTCAACCCTAAAAAAAAAAATTGAAAGAGGATTTCTAGGGTTAAAAATCAGAAGTAAACCTAGAATAAATGTAATTTAGCAAGTAAACCTAGAATAAATGTAATTTGCTAAATCTGAAAGTGAAATCGAACATAACAACCATAACTTATGAATCATTTCATTTTTAAAACATATAAATATGGATTGACAAGACAAACTTTACAAGAAAGATGAAGTCTTCCAACCTAAGCACATGCAAAATTGACTAAGATTTCTAGGGTCTTATGGTTGAAAATTTAAGTGCAAGCTACAAAATCTAGATTTACCTAAAACAAAAATGTAAAAATTTTAATTTTAATTTCATGATTAACTAGGTAAAGAGTATACTAGTGCCTAAATTTATTACGTATTTGGGGTCAACTAAGATACCTCTTGAGAAAATGTAAGTGAGACTAGAGTGATAGTTAGGGTTATTTGTTACAAAACTTAGCAATCATTTGAGTGCCTTACAAGCTTCAAGATGATCAAGGGGAATATCGTCCATGACAAATCCTCCAATATTCTTGAGAAGGGACCTAACAAGAAGAGAAAGAACATGCACCACCAACACTAGATTTATAAGTGTTAAACACCATGTTTTCTCATGCGATTGGAGGGGTAAGAGCCAACTAGCCTTCATCAAGCTAGTAGTTAAATAGAGCTTGCGTAGCACATAAATAGTTTTTCAAGGATCAAATTCCATTTCAAAGTCCATCATAGAGATCATAGATACCTTTCACAAGATCAAAGATAGTTATTCCAAAGGTAGAGGAATCTAAGAGGCATGCTTGTTAGATTAGGGTAAATCTTTCCTTATCCTTTAAGAAACATAGTAAATTTCAAAGTATTTCACCTTTTTATAAGTTAAAATTGGTCTTTTTTCTACATAAGGAGGATTTTTTCCCAAGTGCAATATGACACAAGGATTTGAAGATTCACATGATACATCATTAAGATATTTGAATCTATGCAATACATCACAAATATCGTTGAATATCCATAATGCATTGCATCACTAAGAACTTTCTCTTGGTGTGATACATCATACATTGAAGATTTTTTTATGAGATGTGATACATTGCATCAAAACTTTTTTAGCATGATACATCGTAGGAGCAAAAAAATTGTTAAGTGCGCTAAAGATACAAATTTGAAAGATTTTCTTGAGAATTCTTTGTTGTTGTTGTGATGCAATAATTTCACCAATTTTTTTTTTTAGTCCATGTGATACATTGCATCACCAAGATGTTTACCTTGATGCGATGCCTCACGCTACAAAGGTTTTGGATTCAATACAATATATCCTGGTGAAAATATTTTTATGGTGGTGTGATAAGTCACAAGGAAAATATTTTCCTTTGGATGCAACATGTCATGAGGAAATGGAAATCATTGCAAAACAACCTATATCAATCCAAAAATAAAATCATAGTGAAACAAGTTGTATTGTGCAAAAATAAATAGGTATTGTTTCGTCAAAGGGTAAATTAAGTGCCAAACAAGCATACAACAATTTTTTTTAAGAGAATCAAAACAAGGTTTCCTACATGGCATGATTTTTAAGATCATGACTCGGTAGCTATCTATAACAAGCAATTTCTACCAAAAATTTGAAACCAAGAAGTGGCTATTTTAGTGGCAAGGATGACATGCATGATAAATCCATTATTGGATAAGCACTTAGATGGCTATTTTTTGGTTGTTATGTGGCATTTAGAATACTTTTCTAATTTAGACAGTCACTCTATAACAATATGGCTTTTTGCATTACCAAACCACCCAATTTTGGGAAATCAAAAATTTGTTATCGGATAGGTCCGTTGGTATTATGTCAAATTAGAGGTTATTGAAAAGCACTAGCCTTGTCTTTTCCATCTTCTCATTCTTTTCTTGCTGCTCGAATGTTCCTTCTAGAGCATAATATTGTAACTTGTCTTGTATTATGCCTCTATGATGTGAACAATCTTTTAACAAATGCAGTGATAGAATTTTATTATTCAATGTTTCATAGCTTTTTGATTTGTTGGTTGAATATTTTTTCTTGTACATTGTTGTGGGTAGCGTAAATCACTTTACTTCAATTGTATAAATCACTTAAAACACATATTCTTTCCTTCTTTCATATTTAGTTGTTGCAAAACTGGAATTCTCTCTTGCCATTTAAGTATACAAATTCTTTTGCCTTTGGTTGTTTACCAAAGACTATTATTGTTTATGTTGATCTTTTGTACTAATATGCAAACATCTATAAGTGATTGGCAACGTAATAGCACTAGATACCCCCCCTCCCCCCGTGGTTGGAAAATCACCAACCCAAATGGAGAAGTAATCAACTAATGAGCTTTGCATTGATTGCTTATTAATTATCCCTTAGATTTGCTTGGTGCATATAGAAGAGTTTTTTTGTTTTTGTTTTTTTGCTAATGCAAGATTCAGACCTTCCAATTCATTAATCATAAAATAAAGTACATAAAATACATCAATTCTCGCATGGTCGATGCCTGTGGAGAGACCCCTTCATAACCAGAAATAAGGAACATAACATGAGCCCCATTTCCTACCTCCAAACCTTACATCTTTCAAAAGAAAAATACATGAGTTTGGATTCGGATCCAACAAGAGAAAATAGTTGCCAAAATATAAAGGTAACACAACCGCTCGACTTATCGACCTGTGAATCAGTAGCCCAAGCGATGAGCCTCTTGACCTCAAGGATGCTCATTTCCTGCCAAAACCTAGCATGCCTCTTTAATCTTGACCGTTGAACCTCTCCGTTCGATCCAACGGTTGTTGACCAAATCACTATGATAAGCTGCTCACCGTTTACCGCAAGGGCCCGCAAACCTGTGCGATCGATCTTATCCGTTGATTTGCTTTGTGAGATCCAACGGTGGAGATTGATATCGCACCTACCTACAGTCACAGACATTATCGTGCGATGAGGGCGGTATTCCTCCCGACCCCATCGCCAGGTGGAGCACACTGAGTGGGATCACTCCCGAAAGGGAAATACCGCTTCCCGCTTGTGAGCGCCGCGATCACCAGAAAACCTCTCAGGCCGCGGTAAAATGAGAAAAACTGGAAGATCAATGGTTTCGTGGCCTCCAAATGTCCCCGACTCCCTTCCATTCACAACGTCGACCCTCCTTGACCTGGTGCATGTTGATGCCGCCGCCATCTTTTTTGTAATCCAAGAAACCTGTTCGTCCTCGCTGTTGCAATTGGAGACTTCAGTGCACCAATTAATCTGGGATTCGTCAGTTGACCTCTGCAATCCGCTTACAAAAGACCCAATTGTGGGCAAACCTCTAAACGAACCACTGCTAGTTAGCTGTTTCCGCCTCCATGGCTCTCTTAAGGAACATTGTCTTGTCTTCATCTGCTTGGTTTCGACACTCCATTTTTAATTTGTTTCGAGGGAGCTCTCTCTAGATAGTCGCCACCCTATTATCTGTGCAGATCACTCCTTGATTGGCAAGCAAATCTGCTAGTTTATTGGCCTTTCTTCGCACATGTGCAAAGCTGACTGTTCTCAGGTTTTGTAGGTAACTGTGAATCCGTTGAAAGACTTGAATTAACCTCCAGTTTTTAGAGGCTTTTTTCGGTTTCGTTCCCCAGCTTATTCTCTTGACCGAGTTAATGATTAACTCAGAATCAACTTCAATGATCGTATTTTGGTGATTTTCCTGAACCAGGAACTGAAGACATTGTTCACTGGCCATTAACTCCGCCATGTTGTTGGTGGCGTTTCCTAAGTGAACATGGAAGATAAATATAATACTTCCACTATCATCCCTTAACACCCCTCCATAGCTGGTTGTGCCCGGGTTACCTTTAGAAGCCCCGTCAATGTTGAATTTAGAAAGCCCTTAGGGGGAGGAGGGCAGAAATCTAGCTCAGGATCCAAAGTTGAAACTCTCCTGACTAAGCCCTGAGGAACGAGTCTTTGCAACTGTAGCTTACAGAGAATCCTCCAATCTGTAGCAGAAGGGGGATTCGAAGGGAGAGTTCGAACTATAGTTCTAACCGTTTCCTTAATCTGTTTTAGGATCAGATCATAGAGACGCAGGGAAGATTTCTTAACATTCTTGAAGATTCTATTGTTTCTTTCTTTCCAGATATTCCAAATAATGAAGCTTGGTGTGAGTGCCCAAGCTGAATTCAGAACTTCATTATCTGAAAAGTTCCTTCTCCAATTGGTGAGGGTGTTGAAAAGACTTCTAGTATCTCTGTCAGATTGTTGGAAGATAGAGGCGTAAGAATCCCATAATTTGGAAGTGAAAATGTAGTTGTTGAGAAGGTGCTCCATGGTCTCCTCTTGAGCTTCATAGGGCTGGCATCTAGAAGGCCCTTGGACACCCCTCTTCCTAATGTTATCCCATGTCAGGATTTTCCTGTGCAGTACCAGCCATAAAAAAAAGTTTAATTTTCATCCAACCCTGATGCTTCCATAGGTTTTGCCAAATCCTTTTTGGAGCATGGGAATCAAGTTCAAGGAGTATGAGTTTAGCTTCCTTGAGATTAAAGGTCCCCTCATTATTGTTGCCCCATCTCAACTGGTCATGCCCCCTTGAAACTAGAATTTTCCTTTGTTCTAACCTTTTCATCAGTCTTTCGGCCTTAGCTTTTAGAGTTCTATCATTTATGAGATCAAAAATTCCTCCAGATTCTCCATTTGCCTGAACTTTTGCTTTGATCCCAAAAATCCTTAACCTTGGTGCGCTCCTTAGTGTCTGTCTCTGCTTTGAGGTCCTCCAAATCCTCCTGTAACAGAATAGGTTCTTGTTGCCATCTATCCTCCCAGAATAAGGCTAAGTCTCCCTCTCTAATTTCCCAGAAGCTGTTATCTTGAATTAAGCCTCTATTCTCCCAGGCTTTGTTCCAAATATGTGATCCTCTTATATTACCATCCATCCTTATGCGGTCACTATCTAGCCAAGAGCTTGCATATTTTTCTTTCCAGGTGATAGCCCATTGTGCTTCTGGTTCCTTTATCCATCACCACCATAATTTTGCTCCTAGAACCTTGCTTAGGATCTCAGGATCATCCAAGCCAAGACCCCCATGGTTTTTGGGTTTGCAATTTTTTTTCGCAGGCAACTAAGGCCCATTTCTTCTCTTCTTCCCCCTTGCCCCAAAGAAAGTCTCTTTGTATGTTTCTCATTTGATGCAAGACTCCTTTAGGACTAGGGATAGATGAAAGCATAAATATTGGGATTGATTGTAGTACAGCCTTTCTGAGGACCAACCTGCCAGCCAAGTTTAATGATCTCATAGTCCACTTCTTGGTTTTGTCTTGTAGCTTACTAATCATCGGCTCCCAGATGCTCTTGTGTAATGGTTTAGCTGTTAGTGGAACTCCCAGATATTTCGAGGGGATAGAATCTCTTTGAAAGCCTAGAATTCTAGATATGTTCCTCTGAATAGCAATGTTAGTATTGAAGAAAAAAATCTTAGATTTGGAAAGATTAACTTCCATACCTGAGGCCATGGAAAAATCACTGAGAATTTGTTTATATGCAAGAGCTTCTTTGACTATGGGTATTCCTTGCAGCATGGTGTCATCCACAAATTGTTGATGAGTTAAGGCCTGCCCATTGTCAGAGAGTTGGAGACCTTTGATATTACCAACTTCTTTTGCATGCTTGATAGACCTACCCAATCCTTCCATCATGAGGATGAATAGAAAGGGAGAGAGGGGGTCACCTTGCCTAAGGCCTCTGGAAGGAGTGAAAGTCTTTGAAGGAGAACCATTGACCAGAATTGAAAAACTGGAAGAAGTAACCAAAGCTAGGATCCATCTTACCCAATTGTGGTCAAAGCCCGAAAGCAATAAGAACTTTCCTGATATAGATCCAATTCAGCTTATCATAAGCTTTGGCTATGTCCAATTGCATGATCATTCCAGCCTTTCTCTTGCTTGTAAGAGAGTGCACCACTTCATGTGCTTGAATGATGTTATTAAGAATTTGCCTTCCTTTCACATATCCAGATTGTTCCCCCGAAACTAGTGAAGGCAAGAGGGGTTTGAGTCTGTTTGCAACAAATTTTGATATTATCTTGTAAACCACATTGCACAACGCTATCGGTATGAACTTGTCAAGGGTTAGAGCTGACTCCTGTTTAGGGATCAGGGCTAAAAAAGAGGTATTTAGAGCCTTCAAAATGGTTCTGTTCATTCTGGAATCTTCCACTACCTGTAGAATGTCCTGTTTGACAATATTCCAGCAAGCTTTGAAGAAGTCAACATTGAAACCATCCGGGCCTAGCGCCTTACCATTCTGCATTTCTTTGAGTACCCCACTAACCTCCTCTTCGGTCACTGACCTATAAAGGTTGACCTTATCCTCTTTAGATACCATCCTGGGTATATGCTTAGTGAAGTCCCGAATGTAGTGATCTCTATCATAACCGGTTTCCTGAGCTATGCTTCGAAAGTGCTGAACTAGAACTACTTCTATTTCTTCATGTGAATTGAGAACATTTCCTCTCTTATCCTTGATCACAAAAATTCTATTATGCGTTCTGTTAGCCATAATAGATTTGTGGAAAAATCTAGGATTACACTCACCTTCTTTTAGCCACTAGACTCTAGATTTTTGTCTCCAAAATATTTCCTCTTGTTTGCATAAATGCTCCTAGTTTTGATGATATTTGGTAGCTTGATCACTTCTGACTTTATCATGGCCCTCCTTGATAAGGGGTTGGTTAAGTTCCTGCATTTTACCTTCAATAATTTTTTTCTCTTCAAAGATATTACCAAATTCATTCTTGTTCCAATCTTTAAGCTGGAACATGATGTGTTTTAATCTTTTCTGTAGAAGGAAAATTCTAGTTCCCTGAATGTTTAAATCTTCTGACCACCATTTGGCGATGTTGCTGATGAAATCTGGGTGGGAAAGCCAAATGTTCTCAAATCTAAAAGGTCTATTCCTGGGGGTACCAATACCCTGAACCTCCAGTTGTACCGGCCAGTGATCTGAGCCTCCAAAAGGGAGCACTTTTGCTACCATTTCCTTGTCATTGAGTATAAGATCCTCTGAGACTATGAATCTATTTAATTTTGAGGCTACCTGAGACTCTCCTCCTTTTTTATTGTTCCACGTAAAGATTCTGTTACTTGTTACAATGTCCACCAGCTTCATCTTATCGATAAAGGTTTGAAAAGCCAAAGAGTCTTTGCCTTTCACTATAGTTCCCCCTTTCTTTTCCGAAAGTGATTTGATCATATTGAAATCATCCCCCAAAATCCAGGGTATTCCTCCATGTCTGTCTCTAAGAATCTCCAGAGACTTTAGTAGCCTGAGTTTGTTATCCATTCTTTGAGGGCCATAAATATTTGTAACCAGGTAGGTTTCCTTGTCTCCCACAGGTTGAATTACTACAGATAAATAATCCCTAGATGCCTTCGCATCTATTAAGCCAATTTTTTGTGGGTTCCAAAGAGTGAGAATACCTCTTGTTGTATTCTCTGCTTTGACTTCTAGAAACTCAAATCTATTGAGCCATTTACTATGGATATCTCTTATCTTCTGGATGGAGCACTTAGTTTCCTGAATGAGAATTACATTTGGAGTTGCTTGTTTCATTCTATTACTCAGTAATATGTGTTTCCTTTTACTACCTAGATCCCTGATATTCCAAGAAGTGAACTTCATTATTAAGGATTAGTAAAGGAGTAACTGGATAGGTCTTTCATCTTACCTGAATCTATCATGAGCTTTCCACATTCCATCAACAGCTCAGTCTGCTTTTTTCTGCCCCTTTTCTTTCCTGGGTTTCTGGGTGCTAGTCCTGCTGTGTTTTTCATCGTTTTCACTCATTCGTTGCCTTGCCTATCTTTGTGTTTTTGTCTGTCCACCCCTTTAGTCTGGATTTTCCATAAAAACAGCTGCTGAAACCTATTGAATTCCTCTGTATATAACGAGTCTAACCCTTCTTTAGTTCCTTGATTCAAGAAATCTTCTAAATCTAGGTTCTCTTTTTCAAGAATTTCATGGAGTTCATGGTCCTCCATTTCCATCTCACTTTGGGTCATTTCATGATCCATCTCCTGTTTCGTATTATACATCATGAATTTTTTCTGGTTGTTATTTTCTTGTATTTGTTCACTGTCTTCTGCTTTCTCCTCATCCACTGGGTTTCCTTCCTTTGCCTTGTCTGTTTCTATTGACCCTTCGTCTACTTCGAGGACTTGAAACATGTTCTGGTTAGCTTGCTGCCCTGCTACTTTACGTGTTTTTGGTCCTCTTTTGCCTCCTTTTCCTTTATGTTCCACCTTGAAGAAGCTTTCAGAATCCTTCATTGTGTCATATTTGTTTTTCTCTCTATTTTACTAAGAGGTCAGTTTCTGAACAGATGTCCATGCTCGTGACATTTGCGACATCTGAATGGAATATGTTCATAATATACTGTTTGTGTCCATTCTTCATCAAACACTTCCAGAATAATCTCGTTCGAAAAAGCTCCAGAGAGATCCATCTCCACACATATTCTAGCGAAGGAAGTATACTTTCCCCTTCTAGTGGCTTTAGAAATTTTGAAAAAACGTCCTAACTTATTTCCTATGGCAGATAGAGATTCTGTTTGCTAGTAATCAAGAGGTAGAGAATAGAGTCTTACCCAAACTCGGACCGAAGTAAAGGTTTCACGTTCCAAAACAAAATTCGTTATCCAAGGTCGCATATAGAGGCATGTTGCAGCATAAAATTAGGGCGCTCCTTCGAACACTCTGTCCTTATCTTCAATATTTGCAAATACTACAGTGAAAAAACCCTTAGACCCAAGATGTAGGTCAATGCTGCCTTTTGGTTTTTAGTGGTATTTAATCCACGTCTGCAAAGATTTTTCAGTGGGCCATAACCCCATGAATTTACAAATGATTGCATATGTTTGCATGTGATCCTTATGCGCCTACAACATCAGATCATTTAAAATGACCCTGAGAGTCACCGCCGCTTTAGGTTTGCATGGTCCCTTGTGTGCTTTGTCTTTAGTGCCTTGCTTCTTGTCTTCTTCCTCATTTTCCTTTGCATCATTATGCTTCCTTGACTTAGTTCCCTCCTGTTCTTCTTCACTGCTTCTATCCCTTCCTTTTGAATGCTCTCTGTCATCTTCCATTGGTTTTTTTCCCCTGCTGGCCACAACCTGCTTGTAGGAGGGATTGGAGCTCCCTCCTTTGCGTCCTTCCATGGAGAATGGCCTCTGAAACAGTTCGAAACCCTGGTTTGTCTTCCTGGTTCGTTCCTGCACCTCTTCGCCAAATACAAATGTTAATACCATATAAAAGAGTTAGGTTTGACCATAGGTGAAAATTTGAGTGATAAAAAATTGGAACCATTGTGTTAATTTTATTTAACAATGGTATGTTCTATGCTTAACAAAATTGCTTCAATGTTCCTTTAGCAGCCCAATGACAACTTCCAAATTAGATTTCCAATAGAAATCACATTAACCATTAATCACATTGACAGTGAAAGTAGATAGAACATAAAACAATATGTAAAAGACGAGCCAAGACAAGAGAACACCAGATTTGGTGGATGCCAGGGGAAAACCCTAAGACGGGGAAAACCCTTTGATCAAATCTTCTTATTATTATATCAATTGTTCAATAGAGAGAGAGTACAAAAGTCAAATTGACTTGCCAAATTCAAAGTCAAAATAACCCTCTCAAACTCTGCAGTCAATTGCAGTCAAATCAACCCTAACTAGAAAGTCAAAGATGGTCAAAGAAACAATAGGATGTCCTCAAAACAGATCAGTCTTCCCTAGTCAAAATCGCCCTAATCAAGAGGTCAAAGTCAACCCAAAAAGTGACAAAGTCAATGGTCAAACTTGGTCAAGCTGATGTCCTGAAATATGCGGTCAACTTGCAATTTGGTTTGTGGTAAAAGTGCTAAGATTACCTTGGTTCCTGTGCCAAAAGATGCGGCATGCCCAAACAAAAAATCTCCCAAAAGATTGAAGTGAAACTCTCCTTGGAAGGTCAAAGTCAATGCTGGTCAAACTACAAATTTCTCTAAGATTTTCGGCATTGCAATTTAGCTTTGAAATTCATCCTCCTTGATCCACACGTGTGAGAGAGAGAGAATTCCCAATGTTATACAAACCAATGAGATAAGGAGAGAGAATGCATGAGTGATAATGATGCCAAATAAGGAGAAATGTCACTTCGATTTATATAAGTCGTTGTGGGTGAAGTGACACATCCATTGGGATTTTTGAGCTACAGGATGCTGTGCCCGACCTTGAAAATTTGCACGTGTGAGAATAAATTCAAAATCACACTTCTGCTTGTCCAAATGAGATGATCTTTATATCAATTTTGGTATTCTCGAAAATAGGAATTTAATGCAATCATCATCTTCATCAAATGCGCTGTCCCAAGGTGGAATTTGTCCCTAACTGCCAATTTTAACACTCCCTCTCAACTAAGGAGAATTCCACCTGCTAATCATCGATCATTATGCCACCCTGTTGTCATGTACCATCTTTGTGTCTCATCTCATATTTGCTATGTTGAACACTAATATGAATAATGAAGAAGAATCGATTGAGAGTGAGTTAGAAGACCTTACCACTATCAACTGACAAATGTTAGCCTTGATCCCATATCAAGTTGTTGAACACTATGCATCCTAGACATAGGGAGTACAACAATGCACAATGTGCCCATTGGTAGTGCTATGGTCCCTATCCACATTTACCAACTCATTGGTCAGATGAGAGGTACTTCCCATGAGTTCCGAACTACATGGGTAGGATGTATGTTCGGGCATCAATAGGAAAATGTGAACCACTCATCTTGCTCATGTTAGGATATTCCGACACATAGGAATAGTTAAGTTCAACTTGGTCTAGTATAGAGTTAGGTAAAGTGTGTTTCTTTACCGTTGTACATTTTGTAACTTACAATCCGACGGTCACGATATGTAGTGATCCGACGGTTCATTCTCTCCTCGGTATTACCGACACTTGATCCGTGGCTTGACACCCGATTGGTCCATGAATTCTATTTAAAGCGCATGGAGGGTCATTTGTAGGTTAACCGTGCATGAGAGAAGCTTATGTAAATTTTCATTCTTTTATTAATAAATTGCCTGTAGTAGCCACGTTGGCGCAGGCCGTGGACTGTTTCCCTCTCTGAGGGTTTTAACCACGTCAAAATACTGGTGTATTGATCTGTGATCTGTTTGTGAGCGGTGTCCTTTTGGTGTTTTTTCTGAGGAACTTACCCTGTATATTCCTACATGGTATCAGAGCTATTTGAGGGCCGCGTCCGTTGGTGATCCAAATCTGAAGCCGGTAGAACTGCATGCGGCTGTCGTTTCCTAGATCTACTGTTTCTGACTGCTTTCGGGCCGAGAGGACTGCTCTGTTGTGTTCGGAGCATCTGTTCCAGTGAGGAACCCCTTTCGTTTCATGCGAAAAGGTTTCCGATAGCCCTATCTGCGTCATTTTTAAGATCTGGAGGTATACAGTCTTTATTTGCAGTCTACTGTTATTTTCTCTCTGCTTATTTCGGTTTCGGTTTATTTAGTTTTTTTT
>APFE031746969.1:8064-26114 GCA_000404065.3 Pinus taeda | reverse complement strand
CGTACAGGGAATAAAACACTATTTTTTAGATATATGACCAGGTCTGGAAGGAGGGGTTGCCCTAGGCCATGGCTGAAGCATCACAAACCATACTGGTGAGATTTGGAGCTATAACAATTACATTTCTAGTACTCAGAAATTAAAGATATTCCCTGCTACTTTGAAGGGAACGAATTTGAGATGGTTTATGGGTTTCAGAGGAAGATATATTTCCACATGGGATTATATGAAGACAGTTTTCCTCAAGAAATATTAGGACTACTACAAATCCCAGGATGTAAAGGAAGAAATTTTTAAGATTATGCAGAAAGAGGATGAGAATATGGAAGACCTTGTGGAACATTTTGAATACATTTTGCAAAGATCAGGCGACAATGACCTGGATAAGAATATATTGAAGATCATTTTTCACAAGGCACAAAGGGAGGAATATCTAGATCTATTGAACGTAGTAGGGAAAGGAGATATATCAAAGGAAGAATTTGATACCATTTGTAAATTATGCATCTAGTGTTCACGAGGGGCTACGAGAGAGAGGTAGGGAATCCGAACTCTCAAACATTCAACGATGGAGTTACAAAGGTTGAAATTGGGAATCTGCTGGACAACCTAAGAATTGATATCCTGAGCACATTATCATCGTAGTTATACATGTTGCATGTGAAGAAGAAGCAGATGGAAGCGGAGAAGGCTATGTCTATCGTTTGGCCTCAATGCAAGAAGAAGCACCTATTGAAGGAATGTCCATTAAATTTTGTGGAAATTTTTGCTATATTTGAATAGAGTCATTCCACTAGCACTTGCCCATCTCTTCCTATATTGAAGGCAATCTTTCAAGGAACAAATGAAGAAGAAGATAAACTTTATTTTATGGGATCAAGGAAACCATGGCAACAACAACCGTTGAACATGAATCAAGGTATGCCTCAAGACCCGTCTCAGTATTTTAATAATATGAATTTTTTGTCAGCAGTTTGTACCTTTTTCACCTTCTTGGCTGTGACACAGGGAAGTTCCCTCTGCGGATAGAGGCATCCCTCTAGCCCTAGAGTGGGTCTAGTCACAAAAAATACCATACCAAAGCAAATTTCCTTAGAAAGGCGATGTCATGATGGCCTACCTTCAAATTGTCATCTAATGAAGTCCCTACTATGTCGCTCCAACTCTCGTTCTTCTAATTGCTTATACTTGAAAATGGCATATAGAGCACAACCATGAACATAATAGTGTACAACAAAAAAAATCTACTTAAAGAGTCAAGGAGCTTCAAGTTATCAATATGCAATTTGAAATAAGATATAGGAAATAAACCATTGATTTGTCTTAATTTAAATTGAAGTGAAACTTACAACCAAGCCTTAACATCGTAAGTCTCCTTAAAGGGTCCTGTCAACATGTCTCTACAAGCATTCACTCATGAACTGTCTCCAAGAAAGATGAATAACTCTCTCTCTCCTACCCAAAATGCTAATGCTAGAACATTCTTACAATCAAGTCAACTCGACTCAAAACCATCCCAAGCTAAGCTATATGAGAGGTTGCTTCCACACTCTAGCAAAACTCTCTACTTCTACTGCTGAATTATTGAACTCTGAAGCTACCAAGCTAGGTGATCTCAGTCATGGAGGAAGTATCTATAGGAGGAGGATATTCCATAAGAGATGGGAGAAAGAGCTTATCCCTTTTAGAGGTTTCACAAAAGGTGGAACAACCATCCCAAAGGAGAGAGGTGAGCTCATCTGATCCAACAACCAACCCTAGGACTGCCCATGAAGTTGTTACACTACGAAGATTCGAAGAGTTGTTTAAAAAACTTGCCAAAAGTTTCTCATTGCGAGTGCAATATAGAGACAGAGTGAAGACTTTGCTGGGGTTAGTGCAATCTTGGCCATCTTTGCGGGTGGAAAAACTGTTGTCCCACGATGACCCAAAAACATAATTAAAAAAGGGTTTGCTCCAGTAGTAGTGAATTAAGGTATTCTTTCTGAGATGACAAGGAAGATATTGACACATAGTTTGCAACATGACACAAGGAATATGTCAATAACATGGACCGGCAGTGTCCGGAATTAGGAAATACAGGGTCGATGTCAAATTACTGTGTAACATTGGCCACAGTCTTACTAATATCCAATGCCCTGGCAACCCTAGTATCCTCCATCTGGTCAAGATTCTTCGTGGTCCCAGAATTGGCATAAACGTCCTCCTCGTCCTTCAGGACAATTCTCCCAACCTATGACACAACAACAACTACAACTTCCTACTAATGTGACCACTTGTAATCCTCCTCTTCATCCTCAACTGCTTATCCAACCCAATCTAAATCCAATAACAGAGGGGCTCAACGGGTTGAGACACTCAACCTCCCTGAATATAATATTTCCATTATGGAATTTAATGAATTAAATATTTGATCTGGTCGGGTGGTCAATACTCACACTTCAACTATAATTCTTGAGCATACAGATGATGAAGTGTTAGAACCAGAAGAAAGAATGATAAAGGATGAGCCAACACAGATTCCTATAAAGCAATAAACCTCTTCACAAACTATTGTTACTAGAGGAGGTCAGACTGCTCCACCTTATCCAAAAAGATTATATTTAAGCAAACAAAGTCCTATTTATTTGTTAAAATTCCATTACTTCAGGCTATGAAGTACGTACCAATTTATGCTAAGACAATTAAAGAATTGTTAGGTCCCTATACTACTAGTGTAACCCCTTATTGTGATTAGTACAACCCCCTTATTATATTTTTGTTCCCATGTAGTCCCCATATTGTTATTATTGTGCCCCATAGAAGTTCATTATTGTTATTGTTGTGCCCTTACATTATTATTGTTATGTTGGCTCTGATTATATTATGACCCCTTAGACTCCCATATATAGAATGGAGGTCTTGTCATTTGTATCATCCAAGAATTGTTCATTTCTGTAATGTAAAGGAGGTTGCCCCCTTGAAGAGGTTTATTTCTAAGGTGTTGATCTATCTTTTTATTAGCTGGTTTCATAACATTTGGTATCAGAGATTTGGATTCTAGGGTTTTGCTGCTCCAAACAGATCATCATGGAATTTTCTTTATAAATTCCTTTCTGCAACATTTCAAAACCTTAAAAAACAACCCATGTGAGATGAAATCGTTCTGAACTTCGGGTTTGAATTTCAGATCTTGTTTCACTACATTTGCAGAGATACAACCCAAGACATTTAGGGTTTCTGTAGGCTCCCGAATTACATCCCAAACAGGCGACCTGGGGAAAATTTTCATAATTGTCTTGCTAAGCATCAGATTGAAATTTTGTAAGAAGTTGTAGAAAGAGCACGAACTATAGTTTTTTGTGTGTCATTTTTGGATTTGAAGGTCAAAATAGTGAACGTGGCACTTCATACAAGTTCACTTTTCTGAAAAGGTATATATCAAGTCATCTTGGGAGATTGTGCATAACTCTTTCTTGGAGAATCCAATTTTGATCACATTGGTGGAATTGGAAAGAGGACGAAGAGGACTACTGCAAGTCATGATTTCAGAATGGGAAGATCTGAAATTATAGAGTTACAATCATTCCAAGATCGAACTCCTAAAATCAAGAAAAGGCGATATGAGGAAGTTTGATTGCAAGGATTCGGTCAATTGGATACTACAGATGGAGCAATATTTTGATCTACATAGGATGCAACTACTACAAAATGTACATATTGCATCTTCATATTTAGAACTGGATCATTTTTTATGGTATAAAGGGCTTTATTCTCGTAAACCACTTGTTACGTGGTCAATTTTCACATAGGAAATGATAGCACATTATGAGGATACAAAGAGAAACACCTTCTCTAGCCAATTAGTAAATCTCAAACAATAGTGTTCAATGGAAGAGAAAATTAAGGACTTAAAAAAATTTAATATAAGGGAAAATGATATTCTAGAGAAGCAGAGTGATGTCTCCATAGGCACTTTAAAGGATACCATTCAAAATGAGGTTCATCTTTGGGAACCTGATTCATTAGAGAAGACATTCAGGTTGGCAAGAAAAGTGGAAAGCAAAATTATGGAAACAAGGAAGTCTACCCCTCACAACTATAAATATGGAAGTGTTGTTTCTCCTAGCCTTCCAAAACATACAAGGTTGAGACCACAACAATTGGAAGAAAAAAAAGTAAAAGGACTTTGTTACAATTGTGATAACAAATCAATTAAAGGTCATAAGTGTGCTGAGAAGAAATTATTTTACATTGATTGTGAAGAGGAGGAAGAAAATGATCAAGAAACGTCAAAAGAGGAGGATATACACTAGGAACAAACCCCAGAGAAAGAAGAAATGAATCTAACCATATCTTGTAAAGCATTGGCAACAATTACCACTCCTCAAACTCTCAAGATAGAAGGACATATCAAGAAGAAAAATGTTCAAGAAGTGCAAGATCACATTGAGAATCAAGAAAAAAAACCAACCATATCTTGTAATGCATTGGAAGAAATTACCACTCCTCAAACTCTCAAGATAGAACGACATATCAAGAAGAAAAAGGTTCAAGCAATGAAATATCACATCGAGCATCAACAACAAGTTCTCCAATGTTTAAAGGATAACGCCACTTTGGTGCAGAATCAAATGAAACAACATGTAGATCAACATCATAGTGAAAGAAGTTTTGATGTAGGCAATTGGGTATTTCTATGGCACATCCATACAAACGAATGTCCCTCAAGCAAGTTATTTATGAGAAGGAAATTTTGACAATACTACATGCACTTAAGAAATGGTGACCTTACCTAATGAGAAGACACTTCAAGGTAAAAATGGATCATGATAGTCTTAAATATTTTTTAGAACAAATATTATATTCAGAAGAACAGAAAAAATGGGTCACAAATATGTTGGGTTATGACTTTGAAATCATCTACAAAAAAGGGAAGCAAAATGCTATTGCAGATGCACTCTCAAGAAAGGATGAGGATGTGGAAGAATTGTTTTCTGTTATTTCTATTATCCAACTAGATTGGATAAATGAAGCAAGGGATGAATGGAAGAATTATGAAGAAGTGTGGCCACTCATTCAAAAGTTGCAGAAGACCTCAATTCAAATGATATTACTAGAACTTTATGAGGAAGGAAAAATCATATTGGAACCTAAAGTAGTCACAAAAATAAGAAATCGACAGCTACGACATCGATCAATTTAAGAGTATCTCATCATGTAGAAGAACTTACATGTGGAAGATTCCACATGGGAGGATGAGAATTTTATACAGAATCATCCAGAACTACTCAAGTGTTGAGGACAACACTTTTTGAAGGAGAGGGGTATGTTAGGTCCCTATACTACTAGTGTAACCCCTTATTGTTATTAGTATAGCCCCCTTATTATATTGTTGTGCCTAATAGATTTAGTATTTGTATATTATCACCAGCGATCAAACATGCTCTTACAAAGTGGTCTTAGGGTGTCAAAGTCAAATTTTGTCATTTCAGTGAGTCTTCAAGTAAAATTTGGTCACTAGGTATTAGCTCTAGGATTGTTTTCACTCCTTCCAAAGTTTTCCAAGTATTGGTCCATGTCACCATTCTACTGAGTGTACCATCATTCAAAGAGTTGTCATCATTATTTCAGGTTCCAATGGGTCATTTTACACCTTGTTTGTGCTTCCGTTTTGCTTAGGTAAGGCTCATTTCCCTCCCCTAGGGTTTTAAAGGTAATTTTTCTTTGATGGTCAAATCATCAACAAAAATTGTATCCTGATGCTAATACACCTTCCCCTATCCCTAATATACCTTATTAAACACTTCCCATCACTGATATCCCTCAAATTCATCATTTTCCCACAAACCCTAGCCTATTGCTACAATTTGACACTTTTCTAGGTTAGGCCTGTGTTTTTCCCTTTTGGACCCCTTCCCCTCACTCAATCCTTGAAATTCCACTTTCCCCTACTTCCTAACATCCCTCCCTACTTCCAAAAATTTTCTCAAGAAATTAGAAGTCCCTCATCCCCTTCATTTCCCTTCATTTCTACAAATCCCTTGTTCCACACATTGGGATAGGTTTTATTCAAATGATGTTTCTGAGAAAGAAAAGATGCATTTAAAATAATTGAGAGAGGTTTTTTTCCACCATAGACCCAAGAAGAAAAACCTCCTTCATTGTTTACACAGATCTCATGGTTTGGGAACAACATCCAAAACATCATTTTCCTCAGGAGAGTTGATGCACTTCTGGAGTGACCTTGGGCAAATAAAGCTTTCTCCTAGTTGGAGTGACCCAATGACTTGCTTTATGAGTCAAATGATAACTATACACAGATTAATTTCCAATGAGCTATCATGAACTCAATTTGGAGTTGAGGAAGACATCCAAAAGTTGACCGCAACAACACTCTGCATTTTGGAAACCTCATTGTGCACATTTTGACCAGTCATGGGAGATTGAGCTTTTTACAAGGAAAATGAGCTCCAAATTGCAAAATTCAAGATGTTTTGGAAATTAGACAGGACAAGTGTTCCAATGAGCTATCATAATCCTAGTTTGGACACCATGAAGATAGTCAAAAGTCATATTAAAGTGGTGCAACACGTTCAGGAGGTGGTGCTGTGCGTTCAGGAGGTGGCACTGTGTGTCTGTGGATTGGTGTTGTGCGTTGAGCAGAAGGGCCAGAAAGGCCTCAAACTTCATACAAAATTCAAGATTTCCCTCGTTTCCCTTCATAGAAGTAAGTTGTCCTCCCATACTACATTGTTGGTTTGCAATCAAAATCTTAAGCATAATTCCCCATGGTAAATGTGAAACCCTAAATTTTCCCCTAGTTATGCCTAAAACCCTAAACCCAATTATCCCTCCTATCACCTATCACTAAAAATATAAAATATTTCTCTATTACATTCCATAACATCCACATCCCTTTATCCCTCTTTCCAAAAGGAAATATCTCAAACAAACCAAGCCCTCCCTCTCATTTTTATGATTCCTACTCCCTCATTCATTTTCTAGCCCATAAGGTCATCTCCCATCCCTTCACTCCTAAATAACTCTCACTCATTCCCTTCATAAAACTCAATCCTTGCAAACATGGATAGGGGAGACATTTATTGCTCATGACATCTTTAGGGGTCCTCAAATTCCTCCACCAGTGTCTTAAGAAGCAGGGGGACCTTCTAGCAATGCTCAAGTGAAAACAAATGAGGAGACTAAAACTACTGAGGTGCCCAGGACATACATGACATATCAGAGGGGCACAAGGAGGTTTTTTGTAGCTGATAGGAAAATGTTTTCTCCATAGGATGTGGAAGGGACCTTGCCTTCTTCATCAACCCATAGGAAAATGCTAGCTCCACAAGATGTGGAAGGGGCTTTTCATTCTTCATCAACACAGCAGGTACAGGTGCATCAGCTGCAAAAAGGGAAGGAAAACATGCTGGAGGAGAGTTTCGATGATGAGGAGAAAGAGAGGGACTTTAATTTTACAAAGCATGATGAGCCAGAGCAACGTTATACTCATCATGGCGTGGAAATAATTCACCTAAAGGCTCAGGATGAAGAAACAATAAAGGACATCATCATATAGAAAAAGGAGGCTCAAGTTCAAGCTTTGATGGAAAATTTGGAGAGGGCTAAATATGTCATCACATATTTGGAACAAGAGAATAAGCATTTGAGTGATAAGCAGGTCCTCACGGAGCTAGAACTTCTCAAAGTAAAATGACAAAGTGACAAGGAGGCACAGGTCACTTTGACTACTATTGAGAAGGAAATTGTGGATGATAGAGAGACTTTGCTTGAGAGAGTCAATTTGAACTTAGAGAAGCTGTTATAGAAGGAAAATAAGGATAATCATATGATCAGGCACATGGTGTAACATTACAGGACCCGAAACAAAATTTGCAACATGAGGGTCAAAAAGATGAAAGCTAGGCTAAGGCGGGCTCTAAAAGGCAAAAAGGAGGAGGATAGACTTAGGTTGCTTAGTAAATGTTCCTTGGCTCATCAAGATGCTTGATGTTGGTGTTACTCACCAATTTTGGTCAGGTTTGAAGGAGATTTTTCTTTCTGCAAATTTTGGAAATTGCACACCCAAAAAATTTGGCTCAATGCGTAGCGCCACTGACGCTATGCTTTTCCTAGGGGCACCCAATGGACAAATGGCTTGCAATTTTGGATTTTGATGAATGATTTCATGCAGCCTATGGATTCACTAAGTTGTTGGGGCAGAACTGGTCCACCAAAAGGTCAAAAAACACACTAAAAATAACCTTTCTGCCACTTTTTGGACACACAGAAGTTGTCTCGAGAGAATCAACTTTTGAGGGATCAAGTGAGCTTCAAATGAAGAAATTCTAGATGTTTTGGAAAGTAGACTTGAAAAAATTTACAATGAGATATCATGAGATCAATTTGGATTCTGGGAAGGCCTCCAAAAGGGACTTGAAAGTGGTGTTGCACGTTGGGTTAGTGGCGCTGCACGTAGGGCAAAGTTTGCATAGGATGCCTATTTTTCCATTTTTTTTACTATGTTTGTGGATTTTCTCCCATGGAATATGTTTTAATAATGTAAATGATCACTTGGCTTGTAAATATGATAGATAATTAGTAGCATAGGGTAGATTCATTGCATTAAAAGTCAATTTGAGCTCGAATGAATCAATTTTTCACTTTTAGAGGCAAGTTGTTATGTTGCCTATATTCTAGTTTCTTGTTTAGAGTTGGTTAGATTAGATCCTCATCTTAGGGATTCGACCCCTGAGAATGGGAGGAGGTTGAAACAAAGCCTATATCTTCTTCTTCTTTATCATTGTAAAGGGTTGGACTCAGTTGGATGCTCAGAGCTTGATTGTACAACTTTGTAAGCAGTTTGGCAGGAGATTAATAAGAATTGCAGCTATTTTTATGGGATCACTGTGGTATGGAGTTTTAGTATAGTTTCTTCTTCTGTGATTATATGTTTATATGTTTTATGTATTCCATTAATCATTTCATTGCTTCTATTTGAATGTTTTCAAGTTTGATAGGTAGAATTCATTACATCAGTGCTCTACCTTGGGAAACCATTCACCATTTCATGTTTTCTGCAATCTAGGAAGGATCTGTGATTGTCACATGCCCTTCTTAGCTTCTCACCAGTCTAAAACATCTCACTACATCAAGCCCAAGAGTGCTAAAGTATATGCCTACCTTTCCCCATAAAACACCCTGCATTTCTAACCTAATTTCCCATACCTAAACTACCCAACTCCTCTTGATCTAGAAAAAACCCTACAAAATCCAATCAAAACTTTGTGCTACTATACCTAGCCTAAAATCCTTTTTCTGATCCAGTCATCTTGGTTGAGATCCTTATGGAGAGAGCCCTGTCCCGGCCTAGTATGGATAGTTACTTGCCTAAGCGTGATTTGTGGTTACCCTGGCATTGCTTTCCTTAAGCCTGAGGTTCAATCTAGGTGATAACAGTGCCCATGTAGTCCCCATATTGTTATTATTGTGCCCCATAGAAGCCCACTATTGTTATTGTTGTGCCCTTACATTATTATTGTTATGTCTGCTCTGATTATATTATGACCCCTTAGACTCCTCTATATAGAACGAAGGTCTTGTCATTTGTATCATCCAAGAATTGTTAATTTGTGTAATGTAAAGGAGGTTGCCCCCTCGAAGAGGCTTATTTATAAGACATTGATATATCTTTTCTATCTTTTTGTAAGCTGGTTTCATAACAAGAATACTGCTCTAAGAAACCAGGTAGAAAACCAAAGGACCCACCTACTATTTGTTGGCTTGGGGGGTCCTAACCTATATTCATAGTTAGTTGTGCCAGCCAAAAAAGCTCTACATTGTCGGCCCTTTCGGAAACAACCCACATAACGTAGGGTGCAGTCCACCTGAAGAAGTATTGGGGGATGCAAGATCTCTGCATCTAGAGAGTGTGATGTCTTTCAACGCCTTAGATCTGCCTTCGTGCAGATCAATAGACTTCTAGGGACCTTTATTGTAACTAAGCTAAAGCTTCCTCCATATCTTCATGAAGTTCTACGATCATTCCTTATGGACCTTAAATAGTGAATTTAACTACTTTCACGCATCAACAAGAAACCCTAGATCATATTTCATGTAGATCTACTTGATTCATCAGAAAAAATCAGAGAAATAGATTTTGACTTTGCAGAAGCAGATAATCATTCATTTCATATATTATTAAGATAGATTCAGTGAATTCATGTATCATTCATTCAATAATTTAGAAAACATATCATTAATCAACAACATATAAGATAAACAAATTCAATGGAACTACTTAGTAATTCTTCAAAAAGATACCTTTATTCATCTTCAATTCACTGATTATAGACTCTACTAACCTACGCACATAGCTGCAGGGGTCCGTGCACTCATCTAGGACTCTACCTAGGCCTTCTGTGCACTTAGCTATAGGAGCCTTCTCTTCTCTACCTAAGTATAGGAAGTAGAGCATTCCTACCTTATTATTTTTCCAAGATAACAAAACTCTTCAGTGTACCTAATTCTCTATCCAAAGTTACTTCTAAGACTTGCTATGAATCAACTATTTATAGCTTTTCTAATATAGTACCATGGCCCCCGGCTCAATACCATGGCCCCCAACTCATGGGTGAGTCTTCAAACCCGACCAAAACAAGGGGCTAAGACCCCTTTGACTCCTATGTATCGACCCACTCCATATCCACATTTCATGGAGACTTTACATCTTTTACAATGTTTTTTTACAGAAATGACTAATTTAATTTAGTTCTACCCCTCAGGACCCCATCCCAATAAGCCCCCAACACAAAGATAGTGACTTTCCCTTGGGTCACTCGACTGGTTGTTCCACTTTCTAGCAGAGATCGTTGAATGCCTTGCTCAATGTTTGAAGCTCTGCATTACTTTGTTCTGCTGCTTGTTGTACTTCCTGGAATAGTTTCTTTATGGTTAGCCCCTCTACTACAAGTTGCGTAGTATGTTGGTTTTGTTGCATGGCCTTCATCTTCTCATGAATGTTCTGTCAAAGCTGGTTGGCTTCCTCAGTCCAAGGCTAGCCTGTCCCTTAGCAAGGACTGATTTTTCTACAACTCCTAGATGTGTATCAAAATTTCCTTGCCCTCCTGCAAGTGTGTGAAGTGCTAGACAAGTGCCAATGTCCACACCATGGTACTAATCTCATCATATTGTTGTTGTGCTTATATGATCTCTGTGTTCAATTTTTGCAGCGTAGGATCCTCCTGCAGTGTATCCCATGGGCCCTTTGCCTGGGTGAATAGCTAGTCACAACCCTAAACTGTGACAACTAGTTGACCCATGGACTCTTTTATAGCTACAACTCTTTCCCCCTGAACTTCTGGCGGTGTGGTTAGTTGCAACTTCAACTGCAACTCATATATTTTCATTTGAAAATCGAAAGTCACCTTATCGATTTTCTCCTTTGAAGCACGTATTGCAATAACTAATTTCCTCACTTTTGTTGAGGCCTATGCATCCTCTGGTATATTTAGCTTAGGGATGGACTTGCATCCTTGCTCAATTTTTGTTTCTAGGTTCTAGCATTATGTCCATAATTCATCATGCTACTTCAGTGCCTAAGTTTTTTCTATGAAAATCTACTCGTTGTTGACTTTAAAATCAATGATGACGGTCAGTACACATTGTTCTTTGAAATTCAACTCATATGAGAACTCCTGATGCAGCTCATGAAGGGTCTGGAGTGGAAGCGTGGAAAAGTTTAGTCCCATATCCTTCATTGTGATGAGCACAACATGATCCTCATTCGATTCATCACGGACTGACCCTGCTGGCAAGGCAATGACACTCAGATCCTGAGTTTTTTCAATCTCTGCTACTGCACCACTTCCTTGTGTCAAGATCACCTACCTGAAATCCACCTGAATCTTGTGTTTCTAATATGTAGTTCACACAGATCCTTCTGGATGCTCCTTAGTGTCTGCATGTATTGCTGCTCAAATTGTTGCAGCACCTCTGTCATTGTGTCTCGTATCTTGTCTGTGATATCATAGAGATCGCCTTCTATTAGTACCATGGGATCAAGATGTGTCTGATTATCAAAATTATTCTTCTTTCATTGTCCACCCATCTATTCCTACTTGCGCCTCTTTAGGATGAAAGGAGTGCTTTTTTCCTCACTGCCAACTCCTCCCTACACAGACAATTCATGTTTGTCAATGTGGTGGGAAGCAGACTTCCCACTCTCCATGGAATCCTTTCATTCTTTCTTTGCCTTCTCTTTGGTAGTGCACTTTTTCTCCATACACGCCTTCTCTACAGCTACCTTAGTGGCCTCCTTCTTCTTCTATTCAGTCAATGTGCGCGCAACTTTCGGAGAAACTTCCTTCAACTTCTGCACAACAAAACTCTCTGCACCTTTGATGGTTCCTACATCCAACGTTGTAGGTTTGCACCACTCTAGTGGCCAACACCCAACAAATTCTTGTACATCCATCCCAGTCACTAAGTAAGGCAATAGATGCCAAGTTCCCTCTGGGTCCTTTCTCTCGTAGATTGAGATGTTGTGAAAGTCAAACTTGAACTCCACGTAGGTTTTCAACTATTAGAACAAGTTTGGGGACAACCTTGGCCTCTGATTAACCACCATCCGAAGGTCCATCTCCATAAGGACACAAAAAATATTTGTTTCCTTGATTCGTGCTGCATCCATTGTGGCCCAGAGTGAGGTGAACCTCCCGGCCTTGGGGAAATATTCCTTGTGTGAAGGAAATTGGTTGTCCTCCAGTAACCTCCATGCAACTAATACAATAGATAACGAAAGACAAGAATAGTGAAAATTATTTCTTTCACCTTGGGCTTCTCTGTAGTTTGCGAGGAACTCCTCACAGAGATGATTCGACCAATTATATTGTACACCCTTCGTGCATTATGCAACAAATGTGCACTAAGTGGCACAAATAATGCTGGAACTTCATTCACAAGGCACTTCCTCATGATCTTTCCTACAAGGATCTGGGCAATGAATTGGATTGTCTGGTCTTGAATTGACAGAGTTGAGTATCCATGCAACTTTTTCACAAGACCATACTCCTTCATCTTATCAGTGAGCTCCTTTTCCCTGGTTTTCCCTCCAAACTCCTTGGCAGGGTCCAGTCCTTTGTGTGGCAACTTCGTTATCCTATGGATCAACATATCTGTTATTGGAATAGGCTACCCTAGCCACAGAATCTCATCGTGCACCAGCGCGAGGAGTGGATGCACAAAGACCGTATTGATAGGTGGGCAGTGATAGTGCGGTACTAAAAGCATGTTCAACAACCCCGATTACTCAACATCACTGACCCACTTCATGGGCTCCAACAACGTAACCCATATCTCAGCATAATATATCTTCATCATGTACTTGTGGGTCACTAGATGTGGAAATTTATCATCATCTATGAGGTCCCAATCCTTGATTTTCAATACTAGGATGTGTGCGTGCTTAGGTCCTTCAAATGTGACTTGTTTAGGCAGTAGGGGAGTGGATGCCCCAAATTTTCCAAAATCAGGATCCTCGTTTACTTTGGTATTTCCCTTCCACAGAGGGATGTACCCTGGGAGCCTAGAAATAGGCTAGATTCCCTCAACATCAACTTCCTCGACACCTCTGTACTCATCTTCTTCTAAATCCAACAATATTTTTGGTTATTTGTCTTTGTTATGAAACCAGTCCACAAAAAAGATAGAAAAGATAGATAAATGCTTTAGAAATAATCCTCTTCGAGGGGGAAACCTTCTTTACATTACAAAAATGAACAATTCTTGGATGATACAAATGACAAGACCTTCTTTCTATATATAGGAGTCGAAGGGGTTATAATATAATAAGAGCCAACATAGCAATAATAATGTAAGGGCGCAATAATAACAATAGTGGGCTTCTATAGGGCACAATAATAGCAATATGGGGACTACATGGGCACAACAATATAATAAGGCAGTTGTACTAATAACAATAAGGGGTTACACTAGTAGTATAGGGACCTAACATGCCCCTTTCCTTCAAAAAGTTTTGTCGTCAACACTTGAGTAGTTCTTGATGCTTGTGTCTAAATGCTTGTCCTCCCATGTGGAATATTCAGTGGGTAAGTTCTTCCACTTGATGAGATACTTTGAAATTGATCTATTTCATAGCTGTCGATTTATCGGTTCTGTGACTGCTTCAGGTTCCAATATGATTTTTCCTCCCTTGTCAAGTTCTCGCAATATTGTTTGAACTGGGATCTTCTGAAACGTTTGAATGAGTTCCCACTCCTCTAGTCATATGGATATGTGTAAGGCCTGATGTTTGGAGGAACACTTCCTGGAATCAAATGAATAGCATGATCATGATCACGAATAGGTGGGAGGCCTTTGGGAATCTCAAATACCATGGAATGATTGTCCAAAACATTTTGGAGATCTAGAGAAATACATGATTTTGATGTGGGATCCTCTAGTGAACATAATTGTGCAATTACGCCCCATTGTTCTTTATTTAGAAGATTTTTCATGCTGTTATAGTTGACTATCTTTCCACGCTTCCCTTCGATACCCCTCAATTCAACTTCCTTTCCTTCCCATTTTTTTTTAAGAAAAGTTCTTGAAAATTAAAAGCTATCACACCCAAAGATTGTAGCCATTGGACTCCTAGTAAAACATCAGCACCACCCATTGGAATTGAAGGCATTGGGATATCAATACATATCCTCCCATGGATAGCTTGATATTATGGCACTTTCCAGAGCAATTTATGGTTCCTCCACTTGAAACCATCACTTGACACTTTGGTGCTGGATATAGGAAGCAATTCAATTCCTTGGCTATCTTACAATGAATAAAATTATGGGTACTACCCGAATCAATCAACACTATTTCCTTTTTCTTCTTGATATGTCCTTCTATCTTGATAGTTTGAGGAGTGGTAATTTCTTCCAATGCATTACAAGATATGGTCGGATTCATTTCTTGATGCTCAATGTGATCTTTCAATTCTTTTACATTTTTCTTCTTGATATGTCCTATATTGATAGTTTGAGGAGTGGTAATTCTCGCCAATGCATTACAATATATGGTTGGATTCATTTTTTCTTTCTGGATGTGATCTTTCACTTCTTGAACCTTTTTCTTCTTGATATGTCCTTCTATCTTGAGATTTTGAGGAGTGGTAATTCTTTCCAATGCTTTACAAGATATGTTTGGATTCATTTCTTCTTTCTCTGTGATGGGTTCCTGGTATATATCCTCTTCTTTTGATGTTTCTTGATCCTTTTCTTCCTCCTCTTCATAATCTATGTAAAATAATTTCTTCTTAGCACAATTATGACCTTTTAGTTTATTTTCTATCACAATTGTAACAAAGCCCTTTTTCTCTTTTTTTGGTGTAAACCTTGTACACTGTGGAAGGCTAGGAGAAAACACACTTGCATAATTATAGTCATGAGTGGTGGGATTCCTTGTTTCCATAATTTTGCTTTCAATTTTTCTTGCCAACCTGAATGCCTTCTCCAATGAATCAGGTTCCCAAAGATGAACCTCGTGTTGAATGTTATCCTTTAAAGTCCCTATGAAGATATCAACCATTTTATTCTTTGGAATATCATTTACCCTTATATTCAATTTTTAGAAGTCCTCAATGTTCTCTTCCATTGAACCGTTTTGTTTGAGATTTATCAATTAGCTAAAGAAGGTGTTTCTCTTTGTATCCTCATAACGTGCTATCATTTTCTCCGTGAAAATTGACCACGTGACAAATGGTTTATGAGAACAAATCCCTTTATACCATAAAAATTGATTTAGTTATAAATAATTAGATGCAATACGTACCTTTTGTAACAGTGGTACACCATGTAGATCAAAACATTTCTCCATTTGTAGTATCCAATTTACCGGATCCTTGCCATCAAACTTCCTCATCTCACTTTTTCTTGATTTTAGGAGCTCAATCTTGAAATGAATGTAACTATGTACTTTCAGATCCTTAAGTTTTGAAATTTTCGTCTGTAATAGGCCTCTGAGTCCTTTTTATAACTCCACAAGTTTGATCACAATTGGGTTCCTGAAGAAAACTCTATTCCCAATCTCCCGTGATCACCTAATTATAGACTAGTTCAATAGAGTGAACTTGTACGGCATGCCACGTGTCACTATTTCAACCTTAGGTTCTGAAAATTATGCCCACACAAAATACAGTCTATTCTCTTTCTGTAACTTATTATGAAATTTCGATCTGATGCTCAGAGAGAATGTTATGACAATTTTCCCAAGCTCACTTTGTTAGGATGTATTTCGTGTGTCTGCAAAAACCCTAAATTCCTTAGATCATATATCCGAAAATTAGAGACAAGATCTAAAATTTGGACCTGAGGTTCAGTCGGATTTTTCTCAAATGGGTTTTTGTTTTACATTCTAAAACTTCTAACAAAAACGTTATAGCAAAACGTCCATGGTGACCTATTTGAGATGAAACTCTGGAGCTTGCAAAAACCCTAACTTACTAAGATCATATATCCTAAAATATAGTGAGACAAGATTTGATATTCGGACCTGAGGTTTAGCGCAGTTTCCTCTCAAATTAGTTTTTTTTTTAGATTCTAAAACATCACAAAAAAAAAAAATTATAGTGAAAATTCCACGATGACTTGTTTGGAGCAGCGAAGCCCTAAAATCCAAAGCTCTGATACCAAATGTTATGAAACCAACTCACAAAAAGATAGAAAAGATAGATAAATGCCTTATAAATAAGCCTCTTCGAGGGGGAAACCTAATTTACATTACACAAATGAACAATTCTTGGATGATAAAAATGACAAGACCTCCTTTCTAAATATAGGAGTCTAAGGGGTCATAATATAATCAGAGCCGACATAACAATAATGATGTAAGGGAAAATAATAACAATAGTGGGCTTCTATGGGGCACAATAATAATAATATGGGGACTACACGGGCACAAAAATATAATAAAGGGGTTGTACTAATAGTAATAAGGGGTTACACTAGTAGTATAGGGACCTAAGAGTCTTTTGACTCCTTTGGCTGTACCTCCATATTTTTCCTTCGCAACATTCTTACAGGCATTGGTTTCTTCTATTTTTCATTCGTGATGGAGTGCCTTTCCCTTATGGCCATTTTTTTTCTTTTGTGGGAGTTTGCTTCAGCCTAGGTGACCTTAGCGCTATAGGCACATCAAGCATGGCTTCCATACTAGTTACTTCAAGGCCTGGCACATCACAAACAACCACTTCTGAACTTAGGGCTTTTGTGGGGTTAGTACCAGTCATCTTCTCAACAAATAACTCTCGGGGTGCTGCAGAATAGTTTGCAAATGAGGGGTGCATCACAAATACTTCTTAGAACACTCAATTCATACTCTTCAGATAGAAAAATTTGCCAACAACTCTCAGAATGCAGAGTGTTCTCTGTTGGACTGACATGCATAATTTACAGGGGGATTTGAATTCAAATCTGATTGTTCCCCACCAATTCTGATAATAAATGTTGCTTTGGATACATATCTTCAAATATTTGCACCATTAATAATGCCTACCTACTCCCCTTAACCATATTTTGGCCATCAAATCATGAATAGTAACCTCAATGGTTACTGTTACACAGTAAAATGTCACTGCCATCATGTCAGTCTCCCTACTGTGCTATAAACCACATTCACCCATACTCATGCTCCTCAAAAATGGCTAAAAAACCCTCTTTGCCTAAGTTAAATGGATCATCGCGCCTGTTTGTCAAATAACCGCGCTGACAGGCAGATGCCAATGTTGTTGTTGCGCTGCCAGCGTGGAAGCACACGTCTTTTCCGCGCTGGTCCCATTTCTGCGAACAGCGCTCCCTCCGTTGGTCCCTTTCGCGCTGACCAGACTTCCTCTACGTCGGTTTGCGATGTCAGCGCGGAAGTTCACTGTTTTTTTGCGCTGATCCTGTTTGGGCGAATTTGTTCCAACAACCAGCCTTCCAGATCCCTCCAGAACTGGTTGTTAGCATTGTTGAGGTCGCCATTCTTTCTCTGGCATGTCTGTTCGACTGACCATCCACTTATTGTGGGGGAGA
>APFE031746957.1:73420-90872 GCA_000404065.3 Pinus taeda | reverse complement strand
GATCGAAAAATTGCTCCATCTGTAATATCCATGTTGCGGGATCCTTTCCATCAAACTTCCTCATATCAATTTTTGGAATATGGTGGGTTTTCAATCCAAAATTAGAGTCCATGAAATCATGATTAACATTTCTTTTGTTCGCATCATGAGTTTCCTTTACTACCCTTTCACCATTAGTAAGCATTTCTTGTAGAAACTTTGTCAAATCTGTCTTCAAATCTACCATGTTTGTCTTCAAATCATCCATCTTAGCTTCCATGCTATTCATCTTAGCTTCCACACCATTTATCTTAGATTCCATGCCATTTATCTTAGCTTCTGTTAACTTTTGTGAGAGTGACATTTGTTGCACTTGGTCTTGTAATTTTGATATATCATGTAGCATTTCTTCCTCTTCTTCACGATTCATGCTAGCGCTTTTAGGTTGTTTACTAGGTGTTTGCATTTTATTTCCTCGGGGAATCAGTTACTAATAATAATCCTCTACTATGCCCTTTGAATTCTTCAAAATAATTTTTCAAACCAAGCTTAAGAAAAAATTTAAAAAAATCTACACACCTTTTTCACTTTGTAGGAGCTCGATATTGCCTCTGATGTATCTTTGTAATTTCGGATCATCCAGTTTTAAAAATATGACATGTAGTAACCCTTTGCGTCCTCTTTCCAATGCCACTAGTCTGATCCAAATTGGAGTCTCCAAGGAAGAGTTATGCCAAATCTCTCACAGTGACCTAATTATAGACTAGTTCAGTAGAGCGAATTTGTATGACATGTCGTGTGTCCCTGTTTCGACCTTTGGCTCTGAAAACTATGATCCATCCTCTTTCTATACGTTTTGACGAAACTTCAATCTGATGCTTAGCGAAAATGTTATGATGATTTTCCCTAGGTCACCTGTTTGGAATGTAATTAAGGAGTCTGAAAAAAGACAACTTCCTCAGATCATATCTCTGCAAATATAGTGTGAAAGGATCTTAAATTCGTACCCAAGGTTCAGCATGGTTTCATCTCAAATGGGTTATTTTTTTCACTTCTGCAACATCACAGAAAAAAATTTATAGCAAAAATGCCACGATGACCTATTTGGAGCAGCGAAACCCTAGAATCCAAAACTCTGATACCAAATGTTATGAAACCAACTCACAAAAAGATAAAAAAGATAGAGCAACGCCTTATAATTCAGCCTCTTCGAGGGGGAAACCTCCTTTACATTACACAAATGAATAATTCTTTGATGATTCAAATGACAAAACCTCCTTTCTATATATAGGAGGCTAAGGAGTCACAATATAACGTAGCCGACCTAACAATAATAATATAAAGGCACAAAAATAACAATAGAGGGATTCTATGGGGCAAAGTAATAACAATATGGGGACAATAGGGGCACAACAATATTAATAAGGGATACAACTACAATAGTAATGGGGTAATCACTAGTATTATAGGGATTTAACAAGGTGGAATGGGACCAGGAAGGGGTTGCAGACAACTAATCTGTTACAATTGCGGAGGTCTGGGGCACTATGCCCGTGATTGTACAAATTCGACAAGGACATCATGTTTGTACTATACTCAGTTTGATCATGAGGTAGAATATTTCCCTTCGTTGATAGCGAGGATGCGCGAAAAAAGGGGTACTCCAACACCCTCCAACTCAAAATTTGCAGATGATGAGGTTTGAACCATGCGAAGAAGATCCGAACGTAAACATGATGCTCAAGAGCAGTATGACCACTGGCGATGATAAAGGTAAGCAGTCAAAAGAAGGTGTGTGGGTTCGCAAGGCTCCTACAAAGGAACCCAAATTTGATTTAGAACGTGCAAAGGAGACATTCATGGAAGCTAAGAAGAGCTTCACGGAGGCCTCCACTTTAGGTAGTAAGGATCAACTAGAACCAGGGTTGGATCTTTCAATGATCACTACCTTTCTGGAGACGTGCATGAAACTACTACACGATAGCAAAGTAGTAAAAGGACTATGGGAACCTATCACTAAGTGCGCGAGGTCAGGAGAATTGCGCATGGTCAACAAACTTGGAAAGCATGCATTGTGCACAAGGAGGGAAATGAGGTTGACTGCGCAAATCAACGAATATGAAATGGATTAGGTAATCCTGGATCTCGGATCGGATGTGAATGTACTACCAAAAAAAACATGGGAAGGCATGGGCTGACCCGCATTACAGTGGTCTCCTATTCAGTTGTGAATGGCGAACCAACAAAAGATTTTGCCCATGTGAAGATTGCAAGGGGTCACGGTGGATATTGAAGGTGCGAGCGCAGAGGTGGATTTTGAAGTGATAAAGATTGTTGATGATAGTAATCCCTATCCTGCGCTACTAGGAATAGATTGGGCCACCGATATGATTGGTGTCATAAACCTGAAGAAGTGCAAAATGATTTTTGAAAAAAATCAATACGCGTAGTAGCACTGTTAGATCTAGCCGAAGGAGCGCGATACACTGAATTGGTGCATGACGATGATAGTGATGATGATCTCGATTGCATCTATAAGATAACTGTGCGAGAACAAGATTGGGTGAATCTGATTGCAGATGGAAGGATTTCGTGGGAGCGTGAAATCTCCTGCACTTCGGATTCGGATGAAGAAATAGAACGATGGCAGAATTGGCTACATGAAGTAACAACGCTCAATTGCAACATGATGGTTAGATCACTGCATTGCATGACAAAAGAGATAAGGGATCTACCTACATATGACGAGTTGACAGCGGTCGATGACTTCCTGAACAAATTTGAAAGCGCAGTACCAGAACAGGAGTGGGTCGATGCTTTGAAATAGGAACTGCACGCAATGACCACAAGATGGTGGGACACATCAGGGAAGTTTTGAGGATTTGCGTGGAAGTAAAAGGATGATGTGCCTACAATTTGGAAAACCCCCGCTAAGGATGAGATCCGGTTACTAGGGGTAGAACAACTTGCGCCTCCACCTTTTCCGATGGGTACAGACATATGACATGTAGCTCGCACAAGTAGACACCACACCACCTGGAAAGGCGAAGCGCGTCAAGGATTATCCACGAAGAAGCATTCGATAGGGTGTGTGAAGCACTGAACATGGTTCACCAGGAAAAACGCACTAATTGGGTCATGCGCATACTAGTGGTTCGATGGGCCTATAGGACCATGTGCAAAACTTGACCGTGGAAACGATTCCAAAGGTGTGGAACAAAGTAGGGACCATAATTTCTGAAGAGAATGCAAAGAGGAATCCACATGTAATAGCGCCCGCAGATGTGACAGTGCGTGAAGCCCATGATGAAGAAATCACACAGCTACGCGAGGTCAAACACATAAGGCTTTAGAAAGCCATTTGGCGAGGGAACCTTCAACTTCGCGAGCTCGAAAAAGTTCGGGTACGACTGAGGAAGAAAAGAATTTTGATGGATGCAGTGGTAAAGAGGCTGGAAAACGAGATCAAGCAAGCATATCTCGTCGATAAACCAAGGATGGCAAGGCAAGGTGCGGATAATCATACCATTGAATTAGAAGACTATCGCTGAGAAATTATGATTTTGTTGCCATGGATACGACCACATCTCACCAAACGCAGTAACCAGGGGAGTGCACTACATACGATAGAAACACGTGGTGCGGGTTTTCACGAGGATAATTGAAGAATATTTGGATTATACTGGAAGGCAAGCTGAAGCCTCGCATAGGTGGTCTGACCACCTGACTAGCCATAGGAAGCATAGACTCAACACTCCAAGGAGTTGAAAGGGAGCGAGGGACTATAAAAGAGTCTATCTGGGAGCTGTGCGGTAAGGGAGTTGCACACAGAATTAGCCTATCACAAGGTTCGTGCCCATGCACGGGGGGCTGCATTGCCACGCGGGTAGGCCATGAAGTGACCTTTGGTGGCACTGTTCATGATGGGGTGTCCAGTTTAAGGCCAAGTGGAGCGAGCGGTGGACATTTAAGACAACAGTTATGGGAAAGATTTTGGAAAATTTTCCACCAAGAAAGCATTTATGGGCCGGAATTTGGGGGAACAGTCGAATTTGAATTCAAAAGGTGCTATAAAACTCCAGGGGCCAGCCATGAGACAACACTTGTTCACTTGAGATTTGAGTGGTTGAATAGAACATAGAGTGTTGAGCGCTGAGCGATATTCAAGTCCCTAAGTTTGTGAAAGACCACATACACTACAGACAAGATGATGGATACCAGGAGAGGTTTGGGCTTTGAAGAAGGAACTATTGGCAAAGCCACGTTGACCCATACGGTACACGATATTCTCGAGGATACTGAGATTGAGCTAGAAATCCCAACATATTGTCAGATGCCAAGACCAAAAAAAGATAAGCAAGTAATGGGACCAGTCTGCATGTCCCCGAGGAATTCGTGGTTCGGTAATATATCAATGGAGGAAAAGGGTAAGGTTGTCACCATTAAGACAGATGAAGAGGAGGAGGACTTATAGGATCTGATTGCTAAGATAGAGGAAGAAGAAGACATGGAGGTGGACATCCAACCAAAGCACTCTGCAGCAAAATTACCTGAGTATGTCCCTCCGAAAAGGGAAAGCTAAGGTACCAAAGGATCTGGATGCAATGAAGAGTGCACTCCAGACTCCGCTCCTCCCCAATGTAATTACCTTTTAGGGTTTGCTCCTAGGACATGTACCCACTGAAAAATTTGAAGACTGGGACCTCGCAGACAGCGAGAAGTTCCCACACTTAGAGACAAGGGGCTTGATGAAACAGAATAAGGAGAGTCCAGTGATCACATTACAACCGCGAAAATGGTTGCGCGGTGTGGAGAAGGTCTGGTTGCTTCATCTGATGTGCATACCACACTTTCACCGTGCGCCCATCACCATTTTCGTCATCAGGCAGCTGCTTTGCCTAGTGCACGATGGGTACTCATGGTTGGAGGAGCCTATTACCATCACGGCAGATCTCATCCACAGAATTTCTTGGCTTCCCTGTAAGGGAATGGGCCCTGCGATGATAGCAGGAAAAGTGGCAATTTGGCTCTCGCAGAAGGCATGAAGAATAAATATAAGCTTGAGAAGAAAAAAGGGGGTACGCTATTAGCAGTATCGAAGATAAAGGGATGCACGTAGCCATCCAACTTCTGGTAGGTAACGTAATGAGAAAATGTCACGGCGATGAAGTACCAAAGTTGGTAGTTGTGTTGGCTGAACAGTGTGGAAGGGGTCCAATTCAATTAGGTCAAGTTTCTTTGCGAATAATTTCTGATCAACTTCAAGGAGGCCCAGGAGTAGGATAAGACCTTCCACTACACGTGGTTTCTCTTGTCCATTTTACTGGTAGCGAGAGAATTGCCAGAGGACAGTCAGTTCCCGAGAATTAAGCATGAATAACCAGTGGCCGCGAAGTACACATCGCTCTGGGCTGCGAAGGACGTGAAGTGGATTCATGATACAAATATTTTTTTGGTGCTCATGGAGGCGAGCATCCAGATGTGGATTAATAGAAGGTCGCGCCTGTCCCCCACAATGTACAACAATCTGCGGAGCTTTGCAGACTTAAAGGCAAACATGCACAATGTTTACATCAAGGCGCGAAAGGATCTGATGTAGCAGTGGACAATGCTCCATTCATTTCCACTGATTATGGAATTTTTATATTATTAGAGACATGGCCTCCCGAGTGGCACGCCTCGGATTTAGAAGAATTGGAAAAGGTGGCAGCACAAAAAAAAAAGAGGCCAAGTTGTGTGTCACATAGTTGGCTGAGAAGAGGCACAACAAAAAGCGGTAGCAGAGGTAAGGGAATTCAGCAAGGCAGAAGGTGGTGAGCACCAATACTGTAGCAAGAATTCTACAAATTTTGGGCTAAAAATTTACTTTTATCAACTCGGTAGATCGTAACAAACATGGAAGCGTCGGTGCTATATGCACAAGTGCTAGTTCTCACTGTAGGTTGTCACTTGGTTAGCCGACACGAGATCACTACGAGCTCAAGACAACTATAGATTTCAGAAAAAGCTCTATGTGTGATGAAAGGAAAGAAAGATTACTTTACATATGCTATTCTAACTGCAGAAAGGAAAAATATTGAAATGTAAAGCAAAACCTAGTAAACCCTAATTAACAAGTTAATTTTACTTTTGCCAAAAACACTATGAAAACTATGAAATAAATGACATTACCAACTCAAGGAAGTAAACAACATATAACCATGCTATTTCTGGAAGTAAATAAGTTAAAAATATATTTTTGTATTTTTATGTGTTTTTATGTGAATTTAACATGCATCTAATTTATTTTGTGTGTGTGGCAGTGAACATGTGGCGTTAGAGGGCGGTTTTGGAGCTTGGGAGGATGTAGGATGGTGTGGATGGATCCTAGGAGGTCTTAAGTGGCCTTTTGGAGGCTTTCCCCACGCTCGGCCTTCAAAATAAGGCTTACAAGAAAACTATAGGAGGAAAACAGGGAAACTACAGGAGGCCTACAAGAGGAGGCCGAGAGCAATTTTCGCTGTTTTGAGGGTTTGAGAGTGGATGGAAAAGGTAGATGAAGGTTGAAATGAGGCGTTAGGGTGCCTAAGGTATACCATGAATTACCAAGAGAGAGAAGAATGATTGGGTTTGCTTAAGGAGAGAAGAAGAAGTTCTATGAAAAATGAAGGAAAATAGGGCAGAATTAAAGTGAGGTTTGGGAAACCTATAGGGCATGGATCAAATGGAGGGTGTGATTTTTGGTAAGTTGGCCTACTTCTAGAAGAGATCTACTACATAGAAACTGACAGTCAACCAAGAAAATTAAGCAACCAATGAAATGAGTGCATCCTAGGAAAAATAGAGTTTTGCATTAAAATGGCCTAAACTATGATGTATAGAAGGAAATTCTGTAAGAAAATAAATAATGAAAAAAGACTATTGAAAATCAGGAAGTGAACATGATAAAGAAGATCTAAAGGAAAGCAAAACTGGACTATCAACCTACTAGAGAGCTACAAACACTAGAAGTCCTAGGAATGAGGAAAATCTGTGTTTTTGGGGAAACAAGAGAGTCTTTGCCTCAAATCATGGTCCTAGAGGGAGGAAGAGAGTCCAAGGAATTGTTGCTAGCCTTTTCAATATTTTTTAATCACTACTTAACTTGCTACAGAAAGCACAAATGGAAGCAAGCTACCAAATCATCAAAAGCAACCTATTCTTAACCATAATAGAAATACATCTAACAACAAACTAATCTACAAACTGAAGTAAAGCATACCAATACAAGTAAAGAGAATATTGGTTTCTTGAATTGGGCCCTAACCCAAGAGTTTCATCCCTGAGTTAATTCAGTGCTAGCTCAAAAAGGATTCCATCTTCATTATCAAAAAATAGCAAGGTTACATAAAACTGTCATAAAAGAGTAAACTTGAAATTTGAGTAGAGTTTACACAAGCAAGGAAAAATAGACCCCAGTGAGGCCCTATGCCTCTCTACTTATACATCTGAAGCTACCAAAAGATTCCTTAAAAATAGGGAGGCTTGGCTCCCAAACCTCGAGATAAATATCAATAATCTTCCACTTGCTTGGCTACCTTCTAGTGCATGATTCAGCTGCTTGTACTTCGAGCTAAATGAAGGGGAATTCGAAGTGAGGAGCAATAAATTAGGGGGATTCCCTACTATAAGTCCTGTCCTCTGTCTACTTTGAGTTATTTCTACAGTTTGACCACTAGATCCTTGACTTTGACCTCGAAATCCATCAATAATCGCAATTAGATACATGTTAGACCACATGGCATAATAACTAACTCAACCCACCCTATAAGCATAAATATAATCAGAAAATCATACAATAAGCTAAGAGAATGGCTGATTTGACTAGGTTAGGAGGTAAAATGAGCCCATATAATTACCCATTTTATGAGGCTCATCATCACCCCCTACTAAAGGTGTTGCTCATCCTCTAAGAAACCTAGTCAATCTCTTGGTCTTTGATGGCCCTAGTGGCCTCCCCAGCATTCCAGGCTTTTGATGTGGTTGGTGGGCTCTAGTATTGCAGTAATAATGCTACAACTCCTGGGACTCCCTTCTTTACTTTTATCAACCCGGTAGTTCGTAACAAACTTGGAAGCGACGGTGTTGTATGCACAAGTACTAGCTCTTGCCGTAGTTGTCACTTGGTTAGCTGGCACAAGTCCACTAGGGGCTCAAGCCAACTTCTATGAGCTCTAAGAAGAAGCTTGTTAACTGATGGATGGAAGCTAACTTGAAGGTAGCTAATCTGCATGCGAAAAGAAACTGAGACGCTGAAAGAAAATGCAAACCCTAGCAAACCCTAATTTTACCAGCTAGTCCTACTGATGTGAAAAAGAGGATGCAAGCTACTGAAAGAGATGCCATTACTTTTAGGATGGTAAAATACATGTGTCTAAGCTAATTCTATCTGAAGAAAACATCTTTTTGTATTTTTGAATAAGTTATCAGAATTATCATGCATGTGCTTTCACTGTTTTTTTACTGTGCAGAGGTGGATTAGCGAGAGGAAATGCTTGGAAGAGGTTGGGAAGGTTCAAAGAGGGCTTAAGGGGTCCCTAACACTCTTCCAGAGAGTTTCATAGAGTTTGGCTATCAAGAAACCTCATTCGTGAGCTTCTACAGGGAGTCTACAGGGGTTCTACAAGATGTTCTGGAATTTCTATAGAATGTTCTGTGGTTTTCTACAGGATGTTCAGAAATGGGATTTTGGAGGATGGATGGATGAAGAAAGATGAAGGAGTGGGTATGGAGGTAGGATAGGGGTTTGAGGGTGGTCCAGGGACTAGTGGATGGAGTTGAGAGAAGATGTAGATGGTTGGATTTGTTCAAAGAGGGTTGAAGCAATGCTGCACAAAAAGGTAGGGTTATGTGGGAAAAATGGCAAACGTGAGGCAAGAAACTAAGTTAGGGGATGGAGCAGATGGGTCTGATGGATTTTGGGCGGATAGAGAAATGGTATAGGTGCTCTGCAATTTGTGTTTCCAACTGAACCAACAAAGACTTGCAAGAAATCAAAGACCTAGTTATGCCAACCTAATCTAATCTAGCTAATAGTAAAGAGAATGAACAAAAGATTTATTTGCAAAGAAACCATGTATATTAACTATGCAACGAAGCATTCAAAGATCTGAACATGTAACCAAGTTCTGCAAACGAAAATCGTAAACTAGTGATTGCATGGCAAAGCAAAAATAGTGTTTTTTGGGGCAGCAAGGTCACTTTGATCCCAACCCTTGATCCTATGAGGGGGAGGTGAAATCGAAGGTACTCGCTGGCCTTTTTCTGAAGCTTTTTCCCTGTTAATAACCTACCAACTCAGTCTAAACATCAAAATCCTTTCTAACCATCAACAGTGACCTAGTTAATCAGCACGATTTAATCTACCTAACAGAAATGATTTTGCAAATACATAAAGAACAAATAACGATACATAAAGGAGGCCTTGGCTCTCAGGTTGGGCCCAACCCCAACAGCTACGACTCCTATAAAGAACTCAGAGCTGATGCCAAATAGAACTACTTTTCGTTATCAAAAAATAGTCATCACCAAAACGTTATACCACAGTGGCTACAAGAAAACGAGCTGAAAATGACAACATTATAGTGCAATAATACAACAGTTCCAAAAGTAAACTATGAAGGTTGAGTCCTTATTTATACACTACGAGGGGCCTAGCAGGGCTCCTAAATTAAAGGGACTCGGCTGTTCCAATTGCTAGTAAACAGTCACTCTTCCCAAATCTGCTTGGCTGCCTTTAGGATTCGTTTTGGTGGCCTGTGAGCTCGGAGTTGAGAGTGGAGATTTCGAGGAAGGGCCATTTAATGCCAGAGACAACCCCCTTACGAATCCTCACCTTAAGTGTGGCTATCACCTGGCCCATAACTGCTTGGTTTTGCTCCAAAATTTGTCGAAAAAACCTGAAATAACCGCGTATTAGCCTCCTAGGTAGAGTGACCACCCTTATTCGTTCAAATAACATAAACATACTAAAAAACATGCATAATCTATGAAAAATAGAGGATTGAATAGGGACAATTAGGCAAAATGAGCCCGATAAGATACCCAATTCGGGGCTCATCATCACCCCCCTGCTAAATGGGTTGCTCATCCTCTAAGAAACTAGTCCAGCTCCTCATCCTTGATTGCCTTGATCACCTCCCTCACATCCCAGGCCTCTAAGGTGATATCTTCTTCATTGCCATGAAATCCGGCCTTCCTTTCCATTTCTTCCCACTTCCTATGCTCCTCCTCTTCTGTGCCTCCTTCCAGCAGCCCCAAAAGCAAAGGTGGACTTAACTTGAGGCCTATCTAGTTGGCCTGAAGATTCTGCATGGACTTTTTGTAGAGAGGCACTCGTGCCAAGGCCTCCCTCATTCTAGTTGGGGTGTGGTATTCTTTGATTTTTAGGCTGTGGGACAATGTGTTCCACCTACGGGTGCAAGCATGAACACAATTGTCCCCTAACAGTCACTCCATGTCCTCAAAATGTGATATGGCTTGAGCTTGACGATCCATGTAATGTAGCAGGGCCTGAGAGTCATTTTCCAAGTGCTGGTGGGCGGATATTAATGTTGAGGATCCCCTGGCTCTGCTCTAATCAATAGTGGTTCCTATAGTTCCCAGTCCATGACATTTCTAACCTCTGCTGCTCTCTTTTATTCATGATTTAGCCACGTGGCCATGGCCATAAGTTGCATGTCCTCTACTGTAGTGTTGGGGTCCCATGAGGTCATGTTGCGAAGGGCCAAATTGTGTAGGTAGAACTCTAATAGTTTGGCCTTGTCCTCTGACAAACTGTTGTCACAGAAAGCCTTGAATTGTTGGGGGTTTTAGAATTGAGTGATACCTCTCTGTGCGAAAGTGTTGATCTGAAATTTCAGCCACTGATCCTTGAGGTATAGGGCATAGGATTTGGTCGGCTGCCTACACTGCAGAGCTTCCATTTCCCAACTGGCCATGCAGGCCAGTTGGGCCTCCTTTTCTTGTATATGTTGTTTCAGAGATTGTATCTCCAGGCCTTCTTGCAATTCTTTTTCCTGTAGCTGTCGATTCAGTGTCTCAATTTCAGCCTACATCCCTTCTGTTCTCTGTTGTTCTTCTGTGGTATCTTTCACTGTTGTGGCCTCCTCCTATTGCTGTTGTTCTCCCAAGATGTGAGGCCTGTCTTCCTTCTTCTATCCTTGCAACTGTAGTTGCTGTCTAAGCAGCTCAACTTCTTCCCGTAGCTTGGCCTGCTGGTAGCTCTCCACATGTTGTACCCTTGCCAATTCTTTTCGGGCCTTCTTGAGTTATTCCTCCAGAAGACCTATATCTGCCAGACCCTTGGATTTAGCGATCTTCATCCAAGTGTGGGTCCTCACTCTCTCTTCCTATAGTGCAAGGAAAAGTGGCACTGTGAATTTTTTGGGAATGACCTTCCCGGCCTCTAAGAAGTTATAGTAGGAGCCCAGGCTGGGCTAGGGACTTGCTTCCACAATGGTTTTAGCCTTCTCTTCCTCCTGT
Organism: Pinus taeda; assembly: GCA_000404065.3. Lineage (NCBI taxonomy): Eukaryota > Viridiplantae > Streptophyta > Pinopsida > Pinales > Pinaceae > Pinus > Pinus taeda. The sequence goes on along the minus strand of APFE031746957.1, from coordinate 79,391 downwards.
GATGATTTAGCTGCTTTTTCCTCCATCTTTTCGGTCTCCTTCAGCTTACCCAGTGTTTCCTGTAGAACAGCCTTAGCATCTTGTAGAGAGGCCTTTGAGTCCAACTTTTCCATCCTTTCTTTCCATGTGGATGTTTTCGGGCTTCCCCGCTTATATGTGATGGATGTCTTTTGTTTGGTTGGGGTGTCTACAATTGTAATTGGCCCTTTGGGCTATTGCTCTTTTGGTCTACCAGTTTTTATCCTCGTGCTTCTTCATGCCTTAAAATACATGGAAGGCTCCCTCTTCTGCTTTTCTTTTTGCTTTGGGGATGTGCTGAGGGTGTTCAGCACTGCTGCTGCCTCCCTAGCTAGAATCTGAGGAGATTCTTCCTTCTCTTTCCCTTTTTCCAGACTTCCTATAGAAAGTCCTGTGCTGACTGTTTTCTAGCTTCCTGTAGAAACAGTTTTCGGGCTTCCTATAGAAACGGCCTTCTGGCTTCCTGTAGAACCAGTTTGCACTATTTTGGCCTGCTTGGCTGAGGGTGCCTTCTCATTTAGTTTTGTTGTGGCTGCCTTGGGTGTGCCCTTGCTTGCTTGGACTTTTTCAGTCCTCTCTGCCCTGATTTGCAATCGTTTCTCCCTTGGTGTCTGTTTCATTTTTCCACCCACAGTTTTGGCCTCAGCAGCTTGGCCTTTCTCTTGTTTCTCTTCTTGTCCTTGCTGTGGTGGTCTGCCCTGGGTTTCCTGACCCTTCGCTTTCTCTTCTGCCTTAATGTGCTCCTTCTCCTCAATGTTGGAGGAAGTGAGTTCCTTGGCTAGAATTCGGATATCATCATCCTTGGACATATTGCAAAAAATCTCCCAGGAGAGAGGGACATTATAGGCATGGAGGGCATCTTCTACTAGAAGCTTGATAAGCCCATGACGGGCCAGCTGGTCTGGTGTCCCTTCCTTCAGTTTTGTGCCACACTCAATCAATGATTGTAGGAGGAAGTAGGGGATGCTTAACTTTTGTTCTGTGGGTAAATCCATCTTATGCCTGAGTTCAGGTAGAAACTTGAAGTGATAACCGTATACAATACTGAACTGCCCCTCACAAGTAATATATTTCATGAGCTGAAGGCTAACCTCTCTCCAAAATGGCTGTAGGCTGGCTCTTCGGACCCCATTCTTATCCTCTCAAAATTGTTCCTCTAGTAGGAAGAATTCCTTTTTGGCCTTTTGGCCCAATTTTCTTTCCTCTTTATCCCAGGGTATGCCCAATGGTAGATCAGTGACTCGACTAATGAGCTATAGGGTGAGATTTAGGGTCAACCTTATGAAATTTATAGTGGACATTGTCTTTGATTTAGGCTGCATGGACCTTAGGAACTCCTTTGTTATCTCATCATCGTGACCTTGAATTCTGTTACAAAAGGTCATCCAATTTGCATGGGTAAATAGGTCTACCACCTCAGGAGTTTCTTGCAATTTCTTAGAATCCGAGGGTTCCTTTCTGATAAACCCTCCTGGCATGGTGAAAAATGCTCTGTTTTGGCCTGTGCTCTGATTAGAAGGGTAATTCTGTGTATGGTTTCCTCCCTAGAACGTTGAAGATAGTATCCCTCAGGTGTTTATAGGTCACTTTGTATCAATTCCTTGGTTACAATGTTGTTGCTGCCAAAAACTCGACTGTCAAAATGGAATTAGGCTCTTACAGACAGAGTGCAGAGCTTAATGTTTATCCCCAACCACATAAAAATCACATTCTTTACGCATAGGATTACCTTTACAGTGGTTTTATCGTTTCTATAGGAGGAATTTGCTAACAGGAACCGTGGAGGAGAATTAGACGCATAATCCACTGAAAGATTCCATGTATCACACAGGCAAACCACTATTCTTGAACCATAGGCAGACTTGCTTTTAATTCTCCTACTCCAGCACATTTAATTCACCACCTTTCGAAATATTATGCATGGGAATGGTGTGTTCGAGCCTACCTCTCTTCGAAATTCCAATTTTGACGTAGACAGTGCAGGGTTCTCTGCTATGTCGTGTTTCCTGTAGAGCTCCTTCCTGTAGAAAGCTTTTCCGGCTTCTGGAGGATGTCATGGTGCTTCTGGACAAGTCTGGGATGCGAGAGGAATTTGGAATGGGCCGAGAAGCTCAAGCTAACAAACATCAAAGGAGGAGGACACGTACTTCGCTACAAAACGGTTGGGAGTGCAAATGACAACATTTCATCGTGCGTTATTCGGCCGAGCAATTTGAATTACTGCACAATTCATGGCGTGGGGGTGAGCTGTCCAGGCCGATCCGTTAGCCAATGTCACAGCCATCATTCCTCGACGTGTCTTTGACCGCCATTTCCTTTCTTTGCCATTAACTGCCACCATTTCTTCCAAACTGCCGATTCTCCCCGACTGGACACTTCCCATGTGTCGACTGCCCATCTCTTTGGCATAACCGGGTTCGTTTGGAGCCCACGAGGCCATTCGACTCACTGTGGGTGGCTAGTTGACTGGACACCAAATTTTTTCAATCCGCACATTTCACCATCATGCAAGTTTCAGAGTATAGTCTATGCAATTCGACGAATAAGGTTAGACACTTACCTATGTGGCTGTGGACGTGTTCTGCAGGCTTCGAGATGTGGAATGATGGCTTTGCTCGCTGCTGCTTCGTGCATGGGCGCTGGAGCTCCTTTTTTCATTAGGTGATGCTGTATGCAAGGCTTCGGGACCCGATCCTGTGGTTGTAAACGTTGCATGCGCTGGCTCCATCTGATTTCAGTTGTTGAGGAGGTGTGCACATCCAAGCAGATCTTTTTGCATGTCCCTGTGTCGATTTCAGCTGCTAGTGTCTTCATAGTATGTGCTCCAGACGGATCAGCTACTATAGGATTCCTATAGGACATTATGTAGTTTCTTCTCCTCGTGGGATGCATGCTAAAACGAGAAAGGTTGTAGTTGTGGATGAAGGGTCCTGATGGAGCTTTGACAGGTAGAGTGTGCAAGCCTCTGCATGCTTGATTTGTCACTTGGAGAAAAAAAAAATTAATCTGAGGAAACAAGACTCTTGTATGATTGTGCAGGAATACATAACCAGATTTTTGCAATGGCAATGGAAAGAGATGAAATAGGAGATGGATGGAAGAAAGGGGTGGCTGTATGCCTCATCAACAGATTTCAAGCTTTAAATCTCTCTCCAGAATCAATTTTGGGCCTGCCCAAAGGCTCTACAGGGTGCTTCCTGTAGAAATGCAAAATTTCCTGTAGAAAGCCCTGAAACCTCCTATAGGAGGTTGAATCTCGACCTGAATGTGTCCAAATCCTGAAAAAAGTGAGTGGCCATGAAGGGAGTGTCTGTGAGGATGCCTGGTAACTTGGTACAGACACTTGTCTTCGTTTTGCTCGACCTTCTTTTCTGCACTGTATTCCCTGCAACTTGCAATAATTCTTCAGAGATTAGACCTATTTCTTTTTTCTTTTTCCTTTTTTGTTAGAGACAACAGGGGCACCTCCATGAGGTTTTCACCCCCACTATCTGCCCTAGGTGCCTCAGAAAGGTTTTCACCCAAGGATCTTTTTATTCAAATTCTCTATTTTCTGAGAGACAGCAGGGGTGCCTCCCTGAGGTTTTCACCCTCACTGTCTACCCTGGGTGTCTCAGAGAGGTTTTCGTCCAGGGGTCTTTTTATTCCTCTTTTTTTTTATGATCAAGGTGTGGCCGGAACAGAGGGAGAACCTTTCTCTATTACCAGCGCTGACTTTTCCACAGTTTCAATGAACTCCTGCCTTGAAAGGGGTTTCCTGTAGATCTTCCGTCGATGCCCATTGACGAGCATGGGGATGGCTTCTTCATCAATGGTCCTAATAAGGACTAAACCATTGTCATTGCATTTCTCCTTTGTATATAGTCCTAACCATCTTGTCCTCAGCATCCCTTTGAAATCCTTGTATCTGGAGTCATACATCAGCGCCCAATCTCCAGGTTGGAATTGCTTTTCATTAAGGTGTTGGGTGATGAGCCCCAAATTGGGTAACTTATTGGGCTCATTTGGCCTAATTATCCTTGTTCAGTACTTGTTCAATCCTTCATTTTTCATAGCTTATGCATTATTTTTCAGTAGGTTTATGTCATTTGTACAAATAAGGGTAGTCACTCTTCCTAGGTGGCTAACACGTGCTTATTTCAAGCTTTTTGACACATGTTGGAGCAAAATCGAGCAATCATGGGCTAGAAGACAACCAAGCTTGAGGTGAGGATTCATAGGGGGGTTGTCTATGACATTAAATATCCCTTCCTCGGGATCTTCACCCCCAACTTCGAGCTCCAAAGGCCACCAAAACCGGATCTAGAAGGCAACCAAGCAGATTTTGGAAGGGACTGTCTACTTAGAGTTTGGACAGCCAAGTCTCATAGATTTAGGAGGCCAGCTAGGGCCCTCATAGTGTATAAATGTTAAGGCCTCAGCCTTCGTAAGGGACTTTTGAAACCATTGCATATTTTGCACTATAGTGTTGTTAGCTTTAGCTTGTTCTCTTGTAGCCATTTTGGCATAACTCTTGACTTATAACTATTTTTTGATAATGAGAAGCACTCCGATTTTATATCAACTCTGAGTTTTCTATAGGAGCCATAGCTCTCAGGGTTGGGCCCAACCTGAGAGCCTAGGGCTTCATTTTTTTACTGTTACCTTTCCTTTATGCATCTTTGTTTTCCTTTTATGTATTTGAAATGTATTTCTGTTAGGCAGATTTAGTTGTGTTGATTAAATAGGTCACTGTTTATGAATAGAATTACTTCAGATGTTTAAAATAGATTGGTAGGATAATAACAGGAAAAAAGCTCCAGAAAAGGGTCAGCAACACTTTCGGTTTCACCTCATCCTTATTGAATCAGGGGCTAGAATTGAAGTAACCGTGCTATCCTAACAAAAACACTAGTTTGCTTTACCATGCAATCCTTAGTGTACTGTTTCCATTTGCAGAAGTTGGTTATGTGTTTAGATCTCTGAAATGTTTCATTGCACAATTGATATACATGGTTCTCTTTCAAATAAAGCTATTGTTCATTTATTTTATTGTTAGTTAGATCAGATTAGCTAGAACTTTGAGTATTTGCAAGATTTTGTGGATCTAGCTGAATCTACACCGTGCAGGGCATCCCTACCACTCTTTCATCCACCTAAGCTTCATCAGAGCCATCTGTTGCATCTCCTAGCACTACAACAAAACAAGCAATTTGTGCTAGATTTAGCACCAGATTTTAGTGCATTTCTTTCTCAATTGGGATGAGCAACCTGGTGCTAAATCTGGCTCTATTGTACAATTTTTAAAGCGTTCTTTTTTGCACCAAATTTTTCATCTTTTTTACACCAAATTTTCCATCATTTTTTGCGTCATATTTTTCACCAATATTTTCATTTGGTTTTACAACAGGTTTTTCTTCTAGTTTTGTGCCATTTTTTACACCTATTTTTGCATCATTTTTTGCTTCCTCTTTTGTGGCATTCTTTGCTTCTAGTTTTGTGTCATAATTTGCATCGATTTTTACACCATCTTTGGCATTTGATTTAGTGCTTTTTCTTATATCCAGTTTGGCCAATTTTTTTATTTGGTCTTATGCCATTTTTTGCTTCTAATTTTGTACTTTTTTTTACATCTATTTTTGTGCCAGTTTTCTCCCTTTTTTAACATCATTTTTTCCATCCAATTTTGCACCATATGTTGAATCTGATTTAATGTCAAATTTTGCATGCATTTTTGCACCATTTTTTGCATCCACTTTTTCATTTTATTTATCTCCCTTTTTTGCATCCTATTTTGCATTTAATTTGCATCATTTGTTTCATCCAATTTAGCATCATTTTTAACACCATTTCTTGCATCCAATTTTGCATCCTTTTGAGCACTAAATTTGCATCCTATGTTGAACCATATGTTGCATCCACCTTTGCATCCCATTTTGTGTCTATTATTATGTTCAATTTTGAGCCATTTTTT
>APFE031746957.1:47287-59740 GCA_000404065.3 Pinus taeda | reverse complement strand
AGGGGCACAACAATATAAATAAGGGGTATAACTACAATAGTAATGGGGTAATCACTAGAATTATAGGAACCCAACAAAACCTCATTGAAGCACCCCTGCTGTCTCTTTAAAAACAAAAACAAAAAGAAAAAAGAAAAAGAAGGAAGAAACAGAGAAAAAACAAGTTTAATCTCTGGAAATTATTGCAGGTTGTAGGAACACAATGCAAAAAGGAGGCCTCTCAACACAAGGACAAGGGTCCCCACCAAGCTACCAAGCAACCTCACATACACTCCCTCCATGAACACTCATTTTTTCCAAGATTCGGACACAATCTGGTCGTGGTTTAACCTTCTACAGGAAGCTGCAGGACTTTCTACAGGAAGTTCTGTATTTCTACAGGAAACATCTTGTAGAGCCTTTGGGCGGGCCAGAATCGATTATGGAGAAGGATTTGAAGCTTGAAGTCTGTTGAGGAGGCATGCAACCACTCTTTTCTTCCATCCTCCACTTGTTTCACCTCCTTTCACCACCATTGCCACCATCTGGTCGAATATACCTGCACAGTCATACAAAAACCCTGTTTTCTCAGATAAAATGTGTTTTTCTCGAGTGGAAAATAAAGCATGCAGAGGCTCGCACACTTTACCTGTCAAGGCGACCTCAGGACCCTTCATCTGTGAACGCGACTTCGTTTATTTCAGCATGCACCCCAGGAAGAGAAACGGCTACAGGATGTCATACAGGAATCCTGTAGCAGCTGATTCGGCTAGAGCACATACCATGGAGACACCAGCAGCTCACGAAGCCAGTGCATGCAGCGTTCACCACCAGAAATTCTGGTCTCAAGGTCTTGGAACCAGCAGTAGCCAATGGAAGAGGAGCTCCAGCACCCTTGTACGAAGCAACAACAAGCAGATCCAGCATTCCTCGTCTCGAAACCTGAAAAACACCACGTCCACGGCCGCACAGGTAAGTGCCTAACCTTATTTCGTCAAATTATATAAACTATACTCTAAAATTGCATGACTATGAGGATGGGTGGATTGAACAAGTTGGTGGCCATTCAACTGGCCACCCACAGCCAGTCAGATGGCCTCGTAGGATCCGAATGGGCTTGGTTATGCCGAAAAGACGGGAAATTGACATGTGGGAAGTGTCTAGTCGGGGAGAATCGGCAGTATGACAGAAATGGCGGTGGTGAATGCAGAGGGAAGGATTTGGCGGTCAGGGACATGTCGAGGAATGATGGCTGTGACGTTGGCCAACGGATCGGTCAGGAGAGCTCACCCTTGCGCCATGAATTCTGTAGCAATTCGAAATCGGCCGGTTGAATAACTCATGGTAAACTGCTGTCATTCGCACTTACAACCGTTTTGCAGCCGAGAACGCGTCCTCCTCCTCTGCAAGTTGTTAGCCCGAGTTCTTGGTCTATTCCAACGTCCTCCCACAGCTCATACTCATCCAAAACCACTGTAACATCCTCCAGAAGACGGGAAAGATTTCTACAGGAAGCTACGCTACAGGAAACCCAGCATAGAAGGAGCTTGAATTGTTCATGTCAAGGGTGGCAATTCTCAGTGAGGTAGGCCCGAAAATACCTTTCCCATGCAAAATAGTTTAAAAGGTGGTGAATTCAACGTGCTGGGGGGTAGAGAAAATGTAAATGCAAGTCTGTCTGTGAATCCAAAATTCGTTTCCTTATCGTTGCATGAAATTGTCTTCGTGGTTTGCATGCAAGATTTTCTCCACGAGTCTTTAATTAAATCCCTCCTGTAGAAAAATTGAGACAATGTCAAGGCTCACTGGTGGAAGAACTGTGAATTTTATATGACTGTGTGAATGTTGGAGACGTAGCTCTGCACTCTGTTTAAAATTCCCGAGTCCTCCTTCTGTACACGAGTAGTCAAGTTTCAAAACAGGGGAATTGATACGAAGAGGCCTACAGATACCATTTTTAACGGTCTAAGAAGGAAACACACTTAGATTTCCCTTCCTGCTCAGAGCGCAAGCAAAAAGAGAGTCTTTTTCACCATGTCGGGAGGGTTTATTAGAAAAGAACCCTCGGAATCCAAGAAATTATAGGAAAACTTTGAGGTGGTGGACTTATTTTCTCATGCACACTGGATGACATTCTGTGACAAGCTTCAAGGTCGTGATGATGAAATTACAGAAGAATTCCTAAGGTCCCTAAAGCCAAAGTCAAAGACATTAGCCATTGTCAACTTCAGAGGATTGACCCTCAGACTCACCCCACAACTCATTAGCAGAGTAACTGATCTACCAATGGGGGTACCCTGGGATAAGGAGGAGAGAATTGGGTCAGAAAGCTAAAAAAACGTTCTTCTTTCTAGAGGAACAATTTTCAGAGGACAAGAATGGAGTTCGAAGAACCAGCCTACAACCGTTTTGGAGTGAATTCAGCCTCCAAATTATGAAGTATATTACGTGTGAGGGGCGATTTAGCATCGTGTATGGCTATCATTTCCGTTTGCTAACAGAACTCAGGCACCAAATGGACCTACCCTCAGAACAAAAATTGAGCATTCCCTACTTCCTCCTGCAATCCATGATTGAGTGTGCCACCAACTGAGAGAGGGGACACTAGACTAGTTGGCCCATCATGGGCTTATCAAGCTCCTCGTGGAAGATGCACTCCACACTTACACTTTCCCTCTCTCCTAGGAAGTTTTTTGAAATATGTCTAAGGATGATGACATCCGAATTTTGGCCGAGGAGCTCACTTCCTCCAGCGGCGAGGAGAAGGAGCACACTTAGGCAGAGAATAAAGCTAAAGGACAAGAAACCCCGGGAAAAACACCAAAGAAAGAATAGAAAGGAACACAAGAAAAAGGCCAAGCTGCCAAAACAGTGGGTGGTAAAATAACACAAACACTCAGGGAGAAAAGGCTACAGAGCAGGGTAGAAAGGACTGAGAAAGTCCAAGCCAGTGAGGGCACCCCTAAGGTAGCATCAGCCAAGCAGGTTAAAACAGTGCCATCTGCTTCTACAGGAAGCTAGAAGGCCATTTTTATAGGAAGTCTAAAAACGGCTTCTACAAGAAGCCAGAAACCAGCCACTAGAGGAATTTCTACAGGAAGTTCAGAAAAAGGATAGCAGAAGGAGAAATCGGTCGAGATTCTAGATAGGGAGGGAGCAGCTGTGCTGGCCACCCTAAGTACCTCTCCCAAGCAGAAGGAAAAGTGAAAGAGGGAGACTCCTCTATATTTTAAAGCAAGAAGGAGTGTGAGGATTAAGACTGGCAGACCCCAGACTCCATCAAAAGAGCCAATCACAATTGTGGATACTCCTACCACACCAAAGGATAGGTCCCCCTCCAAGGCATCCATCACTTATGAGCGGAGGAGCCCGAAAACATCGACATGGAAGGAAAGGATGGAGAAATTGACTCGGAAGCCTCTCTACAGGATGCCGAGGTTGTTCTACAGGAAAATTTGGCTAGACTGAAAGAGACTGAGCAGATGGAGGAAAGAGCAGCCAATTCATCACAAGAGGAGGAGAAGACCGATATCATCATGGAACCAAGCCCCCGGGCTAGCCTGGGCTCTTATTATAACTTCTTAGAGGCCAGCAAAATCATTCCTCAAAACTTCACAATGCCATTGTTTCTAGCACTAGAGGAAGAAAGAGTACGAACCCACACTTGGATGAAGATCGCTAAATCTAAAGGGGTAGCAGATATAGGGCCTCTAGAGGAGAAGCTCAAGGAAACCCAAAGGGAGTTGGCAAGAGTACGGCATGTGGAAAGCTCCCAACAGGCCAAGTTAAGAGAAGAGAATGAGCTGCTTAGACAACAGCTATAGCTACATGGACAGAGGAAAGAAGAGGACACGCCAGTCAAGGACACCACAGCAGAACCTAAAGGAAAAGAAGGAATGGAAGCTGATCTGGAGGAACTAAACCGGAAACTGCAGGAAAGGGAAGTGCAAACAGGCTTAGAGATACAATCTCTAAAACAGAAAATGCAAGAAAAGGAGGCACAACTGGACTGCATGGCCAGTTGGGCAATCGAAGCTCTGCAATGTAGGCAACCGACTAAATCCTATGGCCTATACCTCAGGGATCAGTGGCTGCAATTCCAAATCAACACATTGGCATAGAGGGGTATCTCCCAAATCCAAAACCCCCAGCAGTTCATGGATTTATGTAACAGCGGTTCATCGGAAGATAAGGCTAAGCTATCAGAGTTTTACTTTCATAATTTGGCCCTTCCAAACATAACCTCGTGGGACCCCAACATAGCAGTAGGGGACATGCAACTGATGGCAATGACCTCATGGTTAAACACGAAGAAAAGAGGGGCAGATGTCAGAAATGTCATGGACCGAGAACTACACGAACCACTGCTGATTAGAGGAGAGCCAGGGGACCCCACAACATTGATATCCGCCCACCAACACCTACCAACCAACTCTCAGGCTTTATTAGAGTACATGGATCGACAGGCTCAAGCCATAGCACACTTCGAGGATATGGAATAATTATTGGGGGACAACTATGTTCATGCTTGCACCTGTAGGTGGAACACATTGTCCCACAGCCTCAAAATCAGGGAATACCATACTCCAACTAGGATGAGGGAGGCCTTGGCACAAGTGCCTCTCTACAAAAAGTCTATGCAGAACCTCCAAGCCAGTTGGAGAGGCCTCAAGCTATGTCCACCTTTGCTTTTGGGATTGTTAGAGGGAGGCACAAAAGAAGAAGAACATAAGTAGTGGGAAGAGGTGGAAAGGAAGGCCGGATTCCATGACAGTGAGGAGGATACTACTTCAGAAGCCTGGGATGTGAGGGAGGCGATCAAAGTGATTAAGGACGAGGAGCTAGACTAGTTGCTCAGAGGATGAGCAACCCTTTTAGCAAGGGGTGATGATGAGCCCCAAATTGGGTAACTTATTGAGCTCATTTGGCCTAATTATCCTTGTTCAGTCCTTGTTCAATCCTTCATTTTTCATAGCTTATGCATTATTTTTCAGTAGTGTTTATGGCGCTTTGTATGAATAAGGGTAGTCACTCTTCCTAGGTGGCTAACACGTGCTTATTTCAGGTTTTTTGACACATGTTGGAGCAAAACCGAGCAATCATGGGCTAGAAGACAGCCAAGCTTGAGGTGAGGATTCGTAGGGGGGTTGTCTATGACATTAAATAGCACTTCCTTGGGATCTTCACCCCCAACTCCGAGCTCTAAAGGCCACCAAAACCGGATCTAGAAGGTAGCAAAGTAGATTTTGGAAGGCACTGTTTACTCACAGTTTGGACAGCCAAGTCCCATAGATTTAGGAGGCCAGCTAGGGCCCTCGTGGTGTATAAATGTTAAGGATTCAGCCTTCATAAGAGACTTTTGAAACCATTGCATATTTTGCACTACAGTGTTGTTAGCTTTAGCTTGTTCTCTTGTAGCCATTTTGGCATAACTCTTGACTTATGACTATTTTTTTATAATGAGAAGCAGTCCGATTTTATATCAACTCTGAGTTTTCTATAGGAGCCATAGATCTCAGGGTTCGACCCAAACTGAGAGCCTAGGGCTTCCTTTTTGTACTGTTACCTTTCCGTTATGCATCGTTGTTTTCATTTTATGCATTTGAAACGTATTTCTGTTAGGCAGATTTAGTTGTGTTGATTAAATAGGTCACTGTTTATGAATATAATTGCTTCGGATGTTTAAAATAGATTTGTAGGATAATAGCAGGAAAAAATCTCTAGAAAAGGGTCAACAACACCTTCGGTTTCACCTCATCCTTATTCGATCAGGGGCTGGAATTGAAGTAACCATGTTGTCCCAACAAAAACACTAGTTTGCTTTACCATGCAATCTTAAGTGTACTGTTTCCATTTGTAGAAGTTGGTTATGCGTTTAGATCTCTGAAATGTTCCATTGCACAGTTGATATACATGGTTCTCTTTCAAATAAATCTGTTGTTCATTTATTTTATTGTCAGTTAGATTAGATTAGCTAGAACATTGAGTATTTGCAAGACTTTGTGGATCTAGTTGAATGTACACCATGCAGGGCATCCCTACCACTCTTTCATCCCCCTAAGCTTCATCAGAGCCATCTCTTCCATCTCCTAGCTAGGTTCCTCGTCTCACATCTATCCTTTTGGCCATGTAACACTACCTTTTTTGTGCAATCATTGGTTCAACCTTCTTTGAGCCAATTCAACCTTCTCCACTTTCTCACCACTCCATCCACCAGTCTCTGGGTCACTCCAGGCCCCTATCCTGCCTCCATATCCATTCATGCATCTTCCCCCACTCACCCATCCTCTAAAATCCAATTTTTAAACATCTTGTAGAAATTTCTAAACATCCTGTAGAAATTCCTGAACATCCTATAGAACCCCTACAGACTTCCTGTAGAAGCTCACAAATGAGGTTTCTTGACAGCCAAACTTTGTGAAACTCTCTGGAAGGGTGTTAGGGACTCCTTAGACCCTCTCTGAACCTTCCCAACTTTTTCCAAGCATTCCTCCTCCTTGATCCACCCCTGCATATTAAAGAAAAATGAAAGCATATGCATGATGAAACTGACAACTTAATCAAAAATACAAAAATATGTTTTTTTAGGACAGGGGTAGTCTAGACACATGTATTTCACCTTCATAGAAGTAATGGCATCTCTTTTAGTAGTTTGCGCTCTCATCTTTGCATCAATAGGACTAGCTGGTAGAATTAGGGTTTGCTAGGGTTTGCGCTTTCCTTTAGTTTTCCAATCTCTTTCTCGCAAATAGATTAGCTTTCTTCGAGTTAGCTTTCATCCATCAATTAAAAAGCTTCTTCTAAGAGCTCATAGAAGTTGGCTTAAGCTCCTAGCAGACTTGTGCCAGCTGACCAAGTGACAGCTACAACAAGAGCTAGTATTTGTGCATACAACACCGTCGCTTCCAAGTTTGTTACAAACTACCGGGTTGATAAAAGTAAAGAAGGGAGTCCCAGGAGTTGCAGCATTATTGCTACAATACTGGAGCCCACCACCAGTCATGCCATATCTTCCTCTGAAGTTGAACTACTTCTGAGTGGAGGAGGGCCTACATTCTTTGTTCATCTAATCCATTCAGCTGCAATAACCGTTCACGTTGAGCATGGCTGAGATTTAGGTACGCTGAGCTGCCACCCTCAATGTGTTGTACTCAAACTCTATTGACAACAGAGCTTTCTTCCCGTTGACCAGCTCATAAGGTGTGAAACTGGTTGTAGTCTTCCAAGTGGTGTTGTAGGCCCAAGTGGCCTCAACCAGACGATCTGCCCAATCCTTTCTGCTGCTGCTCACCACCTTAGTCAAAATCCCTTCCAATGCTCTAATAGTGACTTCCACCTACCCATTTTCTTGAGGATTATATGGGGTGGAAGCCCTGTGCTTGATCTTGTGATGAGCGCGCAAGTCTTCAATTACGTTAGAGGTGAACTGGCTTCCTTGATCAGTGACTAACTCTCTTGGGTAGCCAAACTTATAGAAGATATTTTCTCTTAAAAAGTCAGTCACCTTTTCTTCTGTCGTTGCTTTGATTGCCTTTGTTTCTGCCCACTTTGTCAGGTAGTTGGTGCACACAATGATGTAAGAGCTTTGCTTTGAAGGAGGGTTGATAGGACCCACAAAATGCATGCCCCGCTTCTCAAATGGCTCGAAGGTCGCTTGAGGTTGGAGAGGCATTTCATCCCTTGGAGTTGGTTTCCCCATCCTTTGACATCGGTCACACTGGATGATGTATCTTTTGACATCTTGAGGAAGAGTGGTCCAATGGTAGCCTACCTGTAGAATTTTGAAGGCAGTCCTCTTTGCTACAAAGTGGCCTCCACAGGGTTCATCGTGGCAGGCTAGGAGAATGTCAAAGACTTCCTCCTCCCTAACACAACGCCTCAATATTTGATCGGGGCCAATTTTGAACAGGTTGCCCCCGATCCAAGTGAATGGGGCATTCTTCCTCACAATTCTGCTCTTCTCCTTTGAGGATAGATGCAGAGGGAAATGTGCTGAGACCAAGTAATTTGCTATATCAGCGAACCACGGAGAGAGTACTGAGATAGCAAATAGATGTTCATCTGGCATCTGGTCATCCACTGTTCCTTCTTCACCTGCAGGCAAATCCAATCTAGACAAGAAGTCAACAACAACATTTTCCTTACCTGGTTTGTCGACGATAGTCAAATCAAATTGCTGCAACAAAAGTAACCATCTAATGGTACGAGCATTTACATTAGGCTTATTCATTAAATATATAATCGCAGCATGATCAGTGTGTACAAATGTTTGATAACCAGTGATGTAGTGTCGGAACTTGTTCAAGGAATGGACTACAGCCAGGAACTCTTTCTCGGTTACAGTATAATTCATTTCTGCCTTGGACAAGTTTTTGCTGACAAAGTGTATGGCATATGGAAGTTTCTCCTCAACTTTTCCTAAGGCTGCCCCTATGGCTCTGTTCAAGGTATCAATGTGGATGTGGAAAGGTAGGGCCCAGTTTGGGCCTCTCAAGATCGCGGCGGACACTAACTTATCTTTCAACTCATTCATAGCCCCTTGACAATTGTCAGTCCATTTAAACTCAACATCTTTTCCTAAGAGGACAAACAATGGCGAGGCTAGCTTACTGAAATCTTTAATGAATCTTCTATAATATCCTGCTAAGTCTAGGAAGCTCCGAACATCTCTTACCTTCTGAGGAGGTGGAACCTTTTTGACGATAGCAATTTTGTTAGGATCCACCTGTAATCCTTGCCGAGAAATGGTATTACCTAACATAGTCCCTTCAGTGATCAGGAATTCACATTTTTCAGGACTGAGGGACAGGTTCATCTCAATGCACTTGTTTAAAACATTTCCCAGGTTGGATAAGGCTTCTTGGAAGTTAGACCCGTAAGGAGTAAAGTCATCCATATAGATTTCCACCAAATCATGAACCAGCTCAGCAAATATGCTCATACAGCTCTTTGGAAAGTGGCAAGAGCATTGCATAGCCCAAAGGGAAGGACTCAGTAGGCAAAGGTACCCCATGAAGAAGTGAAGGTGGTTTTATCTTGGTCCTCCGGGCTGATTTGGATCTGATTATACCTGCTGAACCCATCTAGGAAAGATAAGAACTTCTTCCCTGCCATTCCATCCAACACTTGATCTATGAAAGGCAAAGGGAAGTGGTCTTTCTTGGTGGCTTTTTTCAGTTCTCTGTAATCTACACAGATTCTCCACTTCCCTTTTTTCTTGGGTACCAACACGAGAGGAGAAACCCATTCGCTGTCCGAGATGGGGTAGACGAATCCTACATCTAATAATTTTTGCAATTCTTCTTTAACGATATCGTTAAGGGCTGGATTCATTCTCTTCTGAGGCTGCCTGACTGGCTTACAATCCTCTTTAATGTAAATATGATGGGTACAGGCCGAAGGATGGACTCCTTTCATTTCCTTATAGCTCCAAGAAAAAGCCTCCAAATGGCGGTTTAATAGGCTACATAGCTCTTTTTCCTGAGAGGGAGAGAGAGACGAGCTAATCTTTAAAGTTCTTTTAGGGCCAAACTCCACATTCTTAACTCTGGGAGAGGTCGGATTAGTCACACAGAGGTCCACTAAAGCACTGGCTTGGGTATATTCCACCAACTCTTCTAAGGACAGTGCATCGGGAGGAGGATTTTGGATTAAGTTCTCAATCAAGTCATCCTCAGTTTGAGGACCTCCCCTGGTGGCCTCTATTGTGCACAATGGTGTAGAGTAGACCTCTTCCTCATCTCCTTCTTCCAACCAGAGTGGTAAGTCATGTTCTAGCAGAGGTTGGGCAGGAGGGTATAGGACCAGTTGTTTGGACATATGCCCATTCTTGATGGTCATGCTTCCAGATCGACAGCTGATGTAAGCATCCACAGTAGCCAGCCAAGGCCTTCCCAAAATGAGGGGGTATCCAGTGAGTTTTTCCTTTGGCTGAAGGACCAAAAAGTCCGCAGGGTACTCCCAAGTGTCAATAGAGACCAAGACATCTTCCACAATCCCTTCGGGAGTCACGGTGGAGCAGTCTGCCAACTGTAGTACTGTGGAGGTCTTCCTTAAGGAACTCTGAAGGTTGAGTTTAAGCATAGTGTCCCTGGTCATCACATTAATGGTAGCCCCTAGATCAATCAAGGTGTGGGGGATGATGATGCCATTGATGTGAACATCAACTACAGGACTCCCAGGGTCCAAATACTTTGGACAGATTACTTGCCCCAACATAAGGTCGGACAGTTGTCCTATGACATTGATAGTTGAGGCATCTCTCTTTTGCCTGCCTGGGTGCCTAAAACACTTATCCTTAATCAATTTTTTGTATATCGGTACATCTTTTATGGCCTGGAGAAGTGGTATTTGCACACACCACTGCTTGAGTTCTCCCAGAAGCTCAGTCTCCTCTGGGTTTGGTTGCGTGGTTACTGTTAGTCGCTCAAGAAAGGGTGGAATGGCCTTGGGTTCACTTTCCTATTTCTCTTCCTCCTCCTCTAGGGAAGGAGGTTGGCGCTCTGTAAGGACCTTTCCAGATCGCAGGTTGATTTCCTGGATCTCCACAGCATAGGTAGGGCATGTTGTCTCCCCAATATATACCTGCTGTGCATGACTGTTGTTGGGGTTCGGGTTCGGTTGAGTAGGCACCTGGAGTTGTCTTGGAGGAGCAGGAGGTAATGGTTGTGGTTGATCTGGTGGTGGAGGAAGAATGGCGGGAGGAGAGTTGTATTGGAGCCTCCACCCCGGTTGAGGTGCATTCCGTTGTTGTGGCTGAGCATGTGAGTGAAATGAATGAGAAGTAGGTTGAGTATGGTATTGAGATGGATAAGACCACAGAGGAGGTGCGGAACATGAAGGATGAGCAGGGCACCCCAAGAAGGTATATGACTGGATTGGTTGGGGTTATAATAAGCTTGGGATGTCCCTTGCATCCCCTGCTGGTAAGGTCTGGGCCCATGTGGCCTCCTTTGGTTGAGGAAGTAGAGAAGTTCAGTATCCGCCTCAGTCCCTAGGTACATGGCTTTAAATCTGGGCAAGGTTGGGCATTGGTTGGTGGGGTGGTCTTCCTCACAAACGAAACATACCTCTACTGAGTGCAATGGACACTCATTCTTAGTGTGCTTCCTCGTGCATCTGGGACAAAAAATGGCCAAAGCACTCTCAGCTTCCTATTTCTTTTGCTGAATTCGGAAGGTATCAAGTTGCATGGAAATAATTTGTCTCATCTCACTTTTGAGGTCTTCCATATGATTAGCAAACTCATGCTTGGAGAAGGTGGTACTAGCTGAAAGTGGATTCCCCCTACTTCTTTTCCAGGCTACCCTAGAATGGTTTCTAAATACAGTCTTTATGTCCTCATAAGATAGTTGGTAGATGTCCCCTCCAGCTAGCATGTGAAGGGTATCTAGAAGGTCTTCATGGACTCCTGGGAGCAGAACCAGCGTCAGAGATTCCGGGTCAAGTGTGCACCTAGCCCATTTATAACTAAGTTGGAACCTTTCCTCGTAATCTTTTAAAGACTCATCACTTCCCATGGTCATCCAAAAGATCTCTCCCTTTGTTTCCTTGGACCTACAGTAGTCCCGGTATTTGGTTTTAAAATCTTCTTGCATTTGAGCCCAAGTGGTGACACTATTTCCAGGTAACCCCATGAACCAGCGTAATGTTGCATCCTTGTTTCAACTTTTGCTGGTCCTCAGCATAGTCATAAGTTTGACAAAGGACAACAAACTCAAATAGGAAGGTATCAGGGTCTTCAGTAGTCAATCCATGGAAGTGAGGTAAAGCTGAGGGACTTATGTTTTTCATTTTCATGTCCCCATTGGTCTCTCGGATGGGGAAGGCACCTTCTATTCTCTCATCTTCTCTTCTACCATTTCCGTTTTCAACCATGGTCTCAAACGGAATGTTCTCTAGCTCTTCTTCTATTATAGGATCTTCATATATCTCTGGATGTTCACCTATAGGTTCTTCTGGATCACTGTTGTTAGTGTCGGTCTTGAGCCCTCCATCGGTGATCAACAACTCTTTGCATATGCATATGTAGGTGACTCATCAGCATCAGTTTTGCATCCCGTTAGGGATGCCATAACACTGATGGAGGAGCTGGTCTTGTTCCCTTCTTGGCTTTGCTGGAATCAGGTCATATCATTTGAATAAACTCGTGTCACACTTGTTTCATTTTTGTCTTGAAATCCCAAGTCTAGGTCTAGGGTTTCGGTCAAAATCACTGCAAGGTCATGAGTCAAAATTCTAATAGTCCCCAGCAAGCCAGAAGGAGGTATGTAATATGTTCCATTGATATTTTTCATCAGCTACAGCTCATTTATACCTTGGATTTAAAAACTCTGTTTTTAAACCCAAGGTCATGTGAAATTTGCAAAAATAAGGAAAATTTTCAAAATTCTTCAAAATGCTGGCAATAACCCTGGTTTCCTCACCAGAGTCCATCAGATAGTCAACCTGCAAAAAGAAACAAGTTAAAGCACT